>VYXC01000531.1:26999-79843 GCA_013397175.1 Platysteira castanea
ACCTCTTTAAAATGAACCCCTGTGAGATACGCATGTTGCCAAATTGTCCAACTAATCCCCATCTTCAGGTCTTTGGACTGTCCCAAATATGTGGTGTAGTTGGTGGAAGCAATCACTACGGGTTGTAGGCTGGCTGGTAAGGAGAGATCTCAGAAATGTTGCTTGCCAGACTGATTAATTAAAAACTGGTTAGGGATGCCAGCCCAGGGTCAGCACTCTTTGGTACTGAGGTGAATTCAGCATCTCAGCCCTGGGTGTAGCAGAGCTGGCACAAAGGGCCCAGAGCTGCTCAGGGTGAAGTGCATACAGCTTGCAGCTATTGCAGTTATTCACCAGGAAGTTCTGGGGACACAAACAGAGCCAAAATCCCAGACCTCTAAAATCCGAATGTATTAGGTCAGCATAGGTAATACATGTGACATTTGCAGTCTTTCTTTAAGACAGGATAGAGTACCTAAGTCAGTGTAATGTCTTTTTATTTCTTAGCTCAAGAGGACATTTCAAACAACGCTGTGAAAGATTGCCTGTCCTTGTGAGCATTTTAAACTAAATAAGTAGGTCAGTTTTGGAGAAGAAACTTCTGTTTGGCAGATCAGCATGTGGATTGTGCTACTTGTTTCGCTGTGACCAGGGTGGTGCCCGAGATTTGTTTTCTTGTGGACGGCAGCCTGAGCTCCTCAGACCCTCAGGCAGCTCAAGTCTTACGTAACATACATGCCAAATTCAGCTCCAAGCAGAGCCAGTCACTTGCCCTGATTACCTTAATCTGTACAGTACAGGAGTGATGACAGTGTGAAATACTCTGGCCTGTTCCACCTGTCCTTGCCCTCTTCCTTAGCCATCTTCTTGAAAAACAAATACAAGCTAGATGCATACGGATGTATCTCACTCAGTTAAACTATCTTATCAAGATTACAGAGACCCTTGGCAGTCTTTGAGTACTTGAACAGACAGCTCTTATTTTCTAGCAATATGTCTTAATCCTCCAGGACCATCGGGAAATACAAAACCAGAAACTGTAAATGGAGTGGGGCAGCAAGCAAGCAAGACACAATTTGGTTCTGCTCTCAGTGACCTTCCTTAGGGAGAAAGCGGGGTCAGGAGTCCCAAATTATCTTTGTTTCAGAAATATGTTGGGTGTTTTTCCTGTGCAGGATCAGGGCTCGGTACGGCTTTTTTTCACGGTGTTTGTCAGTCGCCATTATTTCTCTTCAAAATCAAAATTAAAGTCATTAGTCAGTTAATAGAATTTCTAATGCCTTTTTTTCTCTCTGGGTGCTTGAATTAATATCCCACATCCTCGATACCTCCACTGCATAATGACACTTCACATGCACAGAGGCAAAACCATTCAGCATACAAACATAATGATGAGTGCTCCAGCTGCAACACATCTCTATACAGATACAGGAACACATTTGCTTTCTTGTTTACCTTTTGTAGCAGCATATGAAAACTGAAGTATTTCATGCCCTGTCTCCCTCCCTTCCTCCCACTCATAATTTTCCTGTACATGTTTGATCTTCCTGTATTTTTTGGCTGCCATACATGAAATCTATGTTAACTCTGATTTCCTTCCTTAGGTTATTTCTGTATGTGTGTTTTTTAGCAAGTGAAAAGTACCCCAATGTTTTCAAAGATAGCTGGAACTGAGGAAACCACAAAGTATTACAGACATAGGCCCCTTTTATTTAGCAGGAATATTGATGTATAGATATAGTAAAGAAAAACCCAGGTTAAAACCAGTGAAACTATTTTAAAAAGGAAGCTATTGTTTTTATAAAATCTTCATTTCACAAGACATTACTTTTTCATGTCTCAAAAAGAATATCCCTTAACTCTATGGCTATATGTAACAAAATAAATTTGAAATTTTTAATGTATCGTATTGTAAATCTATCAAGAACTGATGTCTACTTACAAACCCCATCAGAAAAATCTCTCTAAACCTGTGGCTGCTTTTTCGTTTTTCCTCACACGCGTCTTAACGCTGATTTACAAACAGAAAGTCAGATATCAAAAAAACCCCCTTTCATCAATTTTTGCTAGTATTAGATTCACTTTTTCTCTTCTGTGGCAGTACATACACATATTCATATGATACTGGCCATGTAAATAAGAGTCATTCACAAAGATTCTAGGTATAAAGGACATTTCAGAACCATCTGGAGACTGCAACTCACTTTAAATTCAAAATTAGTCCTTTGCCTCTTAAGTTAAAGTATGCTTAAATGTCCATAACATGTTCAGAAAACAAAGTAGTGTGCACCTGTAAATAGTCTAATGTGTAGTTTATTCCATTTTTTCAGGCATAATGGTGATATTCTTTTAGGGAATGTATCTTAAAAATGGTATCCTTTTTATAAACACAGCATAGTTGTTCCTTTTGTACTCTGTCATACAATGTTGGAATAAAACAGAATTGGATAATTCAAGAAATTGCTGGAAAATATTTTTCCATGTACACCAAATCAACAAAAATTACCCAGCAGTTAAAATGTAAAAAGAAAATAAGGAACAAAACATAGAGTAAAGTCCTTTGATCTACCATATGTGTAGAGAAAGCCTAAGCTGACTTGGAGCAGTTACTACGCTTGTTCAGTGAGTGCTGATTCTGTGCTTCACACTACTGAATTAGTGGAATATGAGGACACTGGCTCAAAGTTCTTATACTTTTGCAAATCACAGCAGAATTAGTCTTCCAAATGACAGACTTTTATAAGGAGAAATAAGGTACTTGGGATATTCTACTGATGAATTTTCTTGTGCAAGCCAAGGTTGGTGTTTGTCCCTTGCAAAACAGGCACAAATCTCCGTTGCTCTGACCTTTGATATCCCTGCACCAAACTGTGGGGTGGGGGGAGATTTGGGGTTAATTAGCAAAGACATGTCACTGGGGTCCTGGTTCCCTTATGCGTTAATTTTCTTTAGTTTTTAAAAAAGAAACTTCTTTTCTTGGTCTCCTCACACGAATCAGATCTGAAACTTTCTTTGAGAGAGCTTCACAGGAAGCTCTCTGCCCCAGTGCAGGTGATGTAGTAGGTGACCCACAATTTCATGTAATACATACACACTCTGAAGACCAGAATATAATGTTGGCTACAGAGATTAGGAGAGAAAAGGATCCACTATTTCACTTGCATCCCAATTAAAATGCATTTGAAGCCTTTATGCTTCAATCAAATTATAAAATAAATCACTTTGCAAATTTGCTTGGAATTGTGTTTCACAGCAAAACTGTACAACACAGAAAACATTGCCTAGTATTCCACTAAAGCTTTCTCTTTCTTCAGGATTTCTTCTGTTTCCTGGTAATGATGAGAATAGGAAGCACAAATCGTAGTTAGTTTCTTTTAGAAGTTTGGGATCTGGAATGGTTTATTGCACTTAGAAGAATCACAGCTTTTTTTTTAATGTAGGAATGACCATTACACCTTCTAATATTTACATCTCTCCTAGGCAATTACATCATATTAGGAAGCTTTGTAATGTGTTTCTTTAAGTCGTATCTAAAGAACTCCTCCAACTGAGTTGAAACCACCACAATGGGGAACATGTGTGCCCCTGGCAGAAAAAGACCTGACTTTCATTGATATAATTTGAGATTAAAGTTACTTCTGAGAGAGAGAGAGATCAGAGAGGACATGATACATGTCAAATGGCTTTGTTATTTACTTTGTAACTTACTGTGATCAAGAGAGGGTTATCAATATACTGCTGTGCAGATAAAAATTTTCTCATATAGAAGCCATTTAGGGAAGGACAGGAACAAACACCAGTGTGTTGGCTATGACTGCAGCACACCTGCTCTGTGGCTGAGGCCCCGTACTCCTCAGCTGCAAATCTACAACTGCAGATGGTTATAAATCCTATAGTATAAACAATATAAATAAATCCTATAATCCTAGAATGGTCTGGGCTGGAAGGAAACTCAAAGAGCACTGCATCCCAACTTCCCTGACATGGGCAGGGACACCTTCCACTAGACCAGGTTGCTCAAAACCAAGTCCAGCCTGTCCTTGAACACTTCCAGGGATGGAGCATCCACAACTTCTCCAAACAACCTGTTCTAGCGCCTCAGCACCCTCACAGTAATGAATTTCTTCCTAATATATAACGTAAATCTACCATTTTCCACTTTAAAGCCATTCCCTCTTGTCCTGTCACTACATGCTTTCAAAAGCTATGAGAAATCCTGCTCTGTTGCTTACAAGGGGTAAATGGAGAGGGTTTGCTCAAGGTTTCTCAGCCCTGTAATATTTCTGTGCAATACTGAGCCTGCGCTAGTCTTCCAAAGGAACTATGATGTTCTGTATTCTCCAAGTGAATCTCTAATCCAAGTGAACACCTGTACCAGCTGCCATAATACAATTTGCAAACATCTGTAAACCCTGTGAAGGTGTCTTTCTGTAACAGAATTACAAGCCAAATTTGTACCTATTCATACAAAGAGTTATAAATGGTAGGAGTTTGACATGGGATTTTATGAAGTGTCATTTCAAATAATTTCATCTGTTCCAGAACAAAAGTTGCTAAAATCAGTCAAAATGAAACCCTGAGTATGATTTTGCTTAATTTTATTTTTGACTCATGCAAGCAGGCTTTGAAAATAAAAATATAACACCATCTAGAAAAGATAGCATTAGTTAGAATGATATTTATCACCTGTTAAAGTAAAAATCATTGCAAGGTCAAAGTAGCTCTTGAGGTTTCCATCAGTACCTGTCATTTAGGTCATTAGCTGCTTCTGGGTCTGGAACCATTACAGATGATCAAGAAGTTTCAAGAAATGTTCAGCAAAACTGCAGGCTGATGTCTTGCTATAGTCTGAAAGCCATACAAACACTAATGCAGACAAGCTTGTGTAATTGCTTTGCTGCAAAATGAAGAGATCATCAAAACTATCTCATAGATTGACCAAGAAATACTTGGTGTATTTCCTATTTTCATTCACAACAAAGTAATTGAAATTCTGATAGATTCCTGCATGTAAATAATCATGGCAGTGACGCACAACTCTCAAGGAATATTCAGTGTGTGTATCAGTTACACTCCAACTCTGTTAATCTGCAGAAAGAAAATTTTAAAATTAAATCCCTTCAGGGATTTGTTTGCTTATTTATGGCTGTCACTGTCTTTTGCAGCACTCACATGATCCAGTGGAACTTGCCAAAGGTCATCCAGAAGAGCATATGTTACAAGGGAAGCGGGTGCCTCTCTATGCCACTGCCAATAGAGAAAATTACTGTTTGAGCTGAGCTACAAATTCAGTTCCCTGAAGTAATTTAGTATATATTTCTTTAGAAATCCTAATATATCGTTCTAGGTCAATTTCATTTTTAGCATCAACTGAAGCTAAATGTGGAGGCTAATACCTGGGTATATTTAAAAAGGCAATGCACTCACTTATCTTTTTAGACATTATGTTAAATTCGTATTTTAGAATAGACGAAAGTAAATGGAAATATTCCAAAACAACCTGCCAAGTGTACAAATTAATAAATTACTCCATTACTTTAGGACTGAGAGCTACAAATTTAGTGGTCACTTGAAATAAACTGGTCCTTGACTAATGAGGTAATGGCAACCAAAATTTCTAAAGCTTGAAGTCTGGGTATCAGAGCTCACAGACTCCCCCCTTAGACCTCCCAGGTGGATTTCACTTCCAAATGCTGAAAGTAATCCAATGCCACTGGGGATGCTACCAGCTGTATATTTGGAATTGAAACCACATTGGTCAGGAAGGGTTTTTAAATGAAAAAAGAACATGTTTTCTGTGTGGATCGATGAAGCTATGCTTTTTAAGTTTGTCTGGCAAGCAAAGCATGCATGCATAAATTTTCTGAAAGGTGATTTCAAGGGGAAGAGATGAGGTGGGACCTCAGTGAGCTCAGTGGCAGGGCTGAAACTTAAAAGGGCAAAAGAGCACTGGCACCTGCCTGCCTTTGGCTCACCATCCTGAACTCCTGCTGGGAGGGCAGAAGCTGATTATTTCAGGTCCTGGCTTCCAGCTCAGTAACTTTCACTAACTTCAGGTTATGGAAAAGAGCTATTGTTGCCCTGGTTTTTGCTAAGCCTTCTGTTTTTAACCTTGGAGTCAGATTCTTCCACATAGTTTCATGTAAACAATAGCCAGTGTTTACTTAATGGTATTTTCTGGTTTTCATTCCTTTTGTGATAAGAGAACTTTGATGAGCATCTTTCTTCTCCAGTGGGATTGAGAAGGAAGTGACATGCTCTCCAATCCCTTGTGGAGTTGGGAATTGAATAAGAATGTGAGATATGTCAATAATAAAGAATGTTCCCTCCTTTCTGCTGAACCTGGCAGGTGTGAGAGCCTCTTTATTGTGTCTTCTCAGACACAGTGGTATAACTGCATGTTCAGAAATTAACAAAATCATCTCTCTCATGCACAAATTAACTGTTCTTTGCATGTCCTAAAATTACTTCCCTTATAGGTAGCTAGCCAGCACCTAAAGATATTTTCTTTCAAAGCTTGTGTCATGTATTTTTGTTCTTTCATTTGAGGAAAAGAAAGCATTAATCAATGACCAGACAACTTTCAGAGGGAATGCTATTCATTCTGAAACAACAGCTCCATAAAACAGAACCCATAAAACAGTGAGAAGTTTAGCTGGCTGCTGATCTGATTTTAGCAGGCAGACAAACAGTTTTGGCATGGTCCTTGCATAAGCCCAAGAAGAAGTGCTTTCACTCAGGGCTGATGTCTGTTCTCAGACTGAGTTCTAGTGCTCCCTTTCTCCTCCCATCTGGACTGTCGTTACCAACTCAGCTGGATGGGTTCAGTGCTCACTCTCAGGTACAGTATGACTGGTGAGAAAAGGTTTCAAAAGAGTGGATATTATTATATTTTTCAAAATAAAAACTGTTACTGAAGATGTCCTAGGGATATAGTGCCTGAAAGCTTAATTTTTATTTGTTTCTCTCCCAAAACCCTTATGGAGAAACACTAAGGTAATAGTCCTTGAATGTGCCAGTGTCTTTCAGTAGTCCCGTGGACTTCTTTGTGCATTTTGGTCAAATCACTTGCTTAGTTCTTGTCTCTTTTCTTAAATTTGTGAAATGGAAATAACTTCACTAACTTTTTAAAAAGTTTTTTTAAACACTGTGTTTGTGAACAGAATTAAGTGCCAAGCATTAATTTTCTTAATTAACATTAATGTCTGATACCAGTAGCTCATTTTCATAAAACAAACGACTTGAAGATTTCTACTGCCCTTCCCTTTCCTGTACAAGCATGAGTGCCCTGCTCATTACCGTAATCACATTGAAAAAACCAAAAAATTTTGTGAAAAATCTCTGCAAATTAATTCAAATAACTTGTACAAAAGTTATATAACCTGTGACTCTATCATCACTATTAAATGCCGTTAGTGCCAGTGCTACTCATCGAGGCAAGATGAAATGTAAAAAACTCTTTTATCCATATTTCAAGCTAATCCTATTACAGATATGTTTCTGCAGTCTTTTTGTCTCTATGAGATCAGACTTTCACTGCCCCCAACCTCCCCCTGCCAAGAAATTGGAAGCATTTTCTTCTTGTGCAGCTATGCAAATTGTACTGATTTTTCTCCTGATTAAAAATATTATTTGATTTTCTAAGATGTTACATTATCAGTGATAATGAAGACGTGACAAAAAGAATGAAAATATAGTCTATTATCAAAAAAATGTCGATTCTGGAACAGAAATGGAACGAGACATCATTATTTCTTTACTTCAAGGGGGTGTTCAACAACATTCCCACTATAAAGACTTTAAAGAAAGATTACAGGCTTCAGCTACACCTTGGTGCACAATAGAAGAAGCTGTCATTGCTCAGCTATTTTGCCTTTCAAATACTGTCCTAGTGAAATATGCTAGATATTTTATATAACAAAGAAATGACAGGTAGTGAAAATCCCACCACAACAACCATCTAACAAAAGATAAGCAAAGCACACCAATTAAGTTAAGAGCATGAGATTAAAATGGAGCAGGAATAAAGTCCTTCAGACTGATGCTTTCATTTAACATATTCCTGCATATTCTGTGACCTAGCTTTATGTATAGTTAGTAAATAACTCATGTATTCTTGATTTCTTTTAACTTTTTCTTATCTCTTTAAAAATGCTGACTTTGTCAGTATGCTGAAAATAGAACTTGATCTAAGTGACTGTGAGATTAATTTTTCATTAGGAGATGATTATTTAGTATTTTCTTTTTAATAACTTGATAAATTGCTCTGCATTCTGTGCCTTGTGTGAGAATTTATTTTTACTACAGATTACCTGTTATCTGAAAATGATAATATTAATAAGATTTTTTTGCTACCTCCTCTTCGTGTTCTTCAGGTTGTTAATCAGTTGTCAAAATGGTTCTAATCAGGAAGTTTGATTGTAAGGAGAGGGTACAAAATCAGCAGAAAGACCATTTTGCTTTACTACATTCAAATCCAAAGACTGTTGTTTCATCATATAAATATGTATTGTCCTTAGGAATGTATGTGTGTGCATGGAGAGCTTACATGGAGTTCATCTGGAGTCTGAAAACTCTGAGCACTATCATGGCTTATTTTAATAGAATAATATTATAAATTAAACTGGTTTGTTTTGGGGTTTTCCCCCTCAAAAATGGTGGATAATGAACGAGCAAGTAAACATACAATTATGCATTTGTACGTAAATGTCCCATTGATTCCCCCATCTGTCATGCTTTTCACAGATGCTCCTTCCCTCAAAACTGCGTCACCTCTTTTGATTTTATTAGTGCTGCAGCAGAAAAACTTTCAATGTGATAAAAAAGTCCTTCTGTTTATTGGAAGGTACAGCAGGACTTTTAAGTGTGCTGGGATAGATTCTCAGCTGGCAAAGGTGGGGTTTACACTAGTCGGGTTGATTCCTCCCTGCTTTCATGTGCAGCTGGAATTGTGTTGGCAGGCCACGTAAGCATGATTGTTTGAACTGCCTTATCCAAAAAGCTGCCTGAGAGTGTTTGAGAGGGACTACAGCACCGGTGGTTCGTACTGCATGGGAAAAGTCAGCCAAGAAATAATGACTGGAGATTAGGACCATCTTCCAAATTATAAGATTTGGGTCGCATGGCTTTCGCTGGGAAAAGCATCACTCTCATTAAACAAAGAAAGGTGCACAGAGGGTATGTTTGTAGAGGGTTAGTCAATTAGTGTGACAAGCTTGTGCTACGGGATGCAATGGCTGTGCTAAGCATTTCTGATCCGTCTTCTTCAGTGCAACCTTCGATGGGAAGTACAGAAAATTGAACTGTGCTAGGACTGTTCCAACAGCATTGAAAAGATCCCTTCACTATTCAGAGCTACACAAGACAGAGACTCCTCCTGTGACTTTAGCTGAGTTCGTGGTAAATAGTAAGTATTGATTTGATCCAATCCATGTATTAGATAACAGTAGATAAAAACAGAGAGTATGGCGGCATGTGATTTGTTTGGTATCAAATGCATGTGGCATATTTAAAGCCAATTCACATGGAAAGCCTGGTAGAGCTGAAAACTAATTCATCTTTCCCTTGTAAATGAATAAATGTGGTTTTCTACCCTTGGAAGTATTAAATTATACAAACCTTGAGTCAGAGGAAAACTGTTGTATCATAGTTCAATTGGTGTCTGTTCTCTGAGCTTCAACATACTTGAAATTCTGGAAATAGGGGTTGTTGTTCATTGGGAGTTTTTTGTCTCCTTTTGTTCCCTTGAACCCAGACCATCATGAAGAGCCTACACTATAGTCTTATCTTTTAAGTCCGTGACTGAGTTGAAAAGGCACAATGTCACTTCACACGGAATAGAAGGTCCATTGTGCCAAAAGAAATCACTGGGGTTTTTTTTCACAGAAAAGTAGAAGGAGATCATCTGATCAGCCGAGGAAGAACTACAGAGCCTACATGAAGAGAAGATAATAGACATAACTCAAAGTTTGAGAATACTTATTTAATATCTAACTACTCATATATAAAGAAGTATTCATAAACCCAAAAGAAACAGGAATGCTTAATTATACCAAGACTATAAGTAAAAGGAGTGAGAGCCTACCTCTTGAGGAACATTACAAGGGAAATTCCAGTAGCAAAGAAGTGCAGGTTAGGGCAGATTTAGGGAAAATACTTAGATAAACTATTTTGTCAAAGATGTACCTTGAAAAATTTGCTCACCATCCATATTTACCTGTTCAAAAACCTATCCTTGGTCAGCTGTGCTCCAGGTGGCAAAGTTTTGGCTTATTCAGATGACTGTTCATTAATCATTCATGGGGAGATCAGGTGATAGGGTCTTACTGAAGTTTCCCACAACATTCTGATTCTCTTCAATGTGTTGACCTCAAACCAAGCATCCTTTGTGACACTGAGATGTTTTTCAGTGAAATCTATTTGTAGCTGGTTGTTGGGCACCCGACATAGTACTGATACTACTGTGGAAATACCTTTATTTACAGACTCCTGAACTAGATCAGTACTCCTGTGGAATATTTAGGCAAGAATATTGTGTTTTCAGCTTCCTTCCCCCCTCCCCATCCCCCTCCATACTTTGGTGGAGACTTTTGCTTCTATCTAGTACAAAGTCAAAATTAAACTTGCTAGTAACTTTAATAAATGTGCCTTTTGGTCAAGTGGTTTTCTATTTGTTTAAAACCATTTACTAGTTCTTAGTGTGGTAGTGTCACTGAAAACCATAAAATAAATACAGTTTAACATTATTAATTAAGGCCTCAAAATACTGAAAGACACGGTGAAAAATGAATAACTGACCACAATTGACCACAGTCTCCCAAAATGAAGCATTTAAACTTTTTCAGCACAAAGCTGTAGGGAAAGTGTAAACCAGCTATACAGAAATTGCCTTCAGATAATCTGTAAAAGACATTATTTGATTTAAAAAAAAAAAATTCATTGAGAATTAGTTCTGTTATCCCTTGGAACAAAATGAGAGTATTGTAGGAAACTGGCATTTTTACACAATGTTTCATTGCTTACCTATAATGCTTTTGTGCAGGAGGATAACTGTGCTGTCATTATTATTTATATAATCAATTCCACAGTAGAGTGAGCTTCTGTGGTAAAGGAAAGCTGTATGCTCACCCATCCCCTTCCTCCCTACCCTCCTATACACAAGCAAGGCCAGTGAACTTGACAGTAGTTGCCAGTGAAACAATCAATCAAAAATGAAAAATAACTATAACCAAGCAAAATCAACTCATTTAAATGAGAAAAATCACTCATATGACTAACATAATACTTTAACGAAAACGGAACATAAGAAATATGTCCAGGAGAATAAGAATTTGAAATCTGTCCATAAGGAGCAGTACTCTTCAGAGATAAAACTCGTAGTGACAGAAGGGAAAAACTCAGATAGCGATGAATTTAAATATTATTGGTTTTTGAGGCTGGAATAACATATGCTTTCAAAAGGGCTATAGAGAGCTTGCACGACATGGAAGACGTTTGCTACTACCTCCTGTACCACATCAGACTTAGTGGAAAAAATCATATACTAGATTGTTCATTACGTGTAAACTTGCATTTAAGTCTGGAAGTCTTTTAATTCCCTCTAAAGTTTTCAACTAGTAACTATGTTTCATATTATGTTCTGGGTAGTCTCACTTTCCAACAAGAAGTTAAACAGTTGCAACACTCAGAGAAGGGATACTGGATCCGACTTAGTGCCCAGTGAAGGCTGAGAGAACTAAAAATGCTGAGAAGCACCCAGGCTTTTTGCAATGCTTATTTCTACGTCAACATACAAGTGGGGAAAAAGTGCATCTTTGCAACTTTTGTCTAAAATATTCTGATCAATAGGACCGCTGGAAATAATATCTCTAGTAATAGAAGAGTAATCAGGGCATGCCAGTAATTAGGATGTAAGAAACAACATTTTTCAGTCTTCTAGGCATGGCTATGTAGACATGAAGACAGAGCAACATGATCTCTTTTTCAAGGTAGCCTATTTGAAATTATAAGTTTTTTGGTATGACTAAGCGTTAGGATAATATAATAAAAAAAATTCAGAATGGGGGGGGGGGAACTCACAAAATAAAAGATTCCTTTGAAATGTTTTGACTAAAAAAGCCAATGTAGTCCTTTGCTGTATTAATAGGTACAGGAAATGGAAGTAGCAGAAAGCTTTTCACTTTTTATATGACATTAAGATAGGCTTGGAGTCCTGTAGGGATTTTTGATGTTCTTGTTTTTAAAAAAGATATACTGAAAAACTGGAGAAAAATCAGAGGGGTCATTAAAAATGAGACAAAGAATGAAGAGAAAGCCTTATACAGATTTAAAGACCTTAAAGTGCATGGCTTGCGGTCGAGAAAAAAATTGTGGTGGGGTAGTGAAATCTGGCAACCATTGTTTTTCATTGTCCAAGGCTTGGTGAGCCCTTTGCATGTAAATCACCCTCTCTGTGTACAATTTTTTATTAATATTGTTGCTGTTATTGTTTGTTTTCTTATTTCATTGCTGTTTCTAGTATACTCTTCCTGTAATCTTTGGCTTTAGAACTTCCTGCTGTGGGGAGTGGAAGCGAGTGCCAGTGGGAGCACTACACTGGGACTTACCATTCTTAAACCACAGTCTTACACTTCGGTCATGATGTTAAGCATGAAATATCAGGTTATAGCTAGACAAAGTGGTGTGTTCTGTATCTGTTCGAGCCCATGTGCCTTGTGGAAATAGCATAGTTGACATGGGCTGCATGAAAATCAGTCTAGGGTTGGCTAATTCCATATGTACACCATACATACCTGGCTGACTACCTACACAGAGCTTGAAAAGGGATTAACAGGAAAATATAACATCTATTAAGCAAGTGTAGGTGAATAACTTAATTATTAGTAGAAATATTCAGCATTAGAAGGAGTGCACATATTAATGAAACAGAACAGAAGAGAGAGTGAATGGGAACCAGGGATATAATAAAGCATTTGGTGTGGTCTGGTGTTTCTCCCTTCCAAAGTAAGCTGTGGAAGTTGCCACAAATAGAACCATAGAATCATAGAATACCTCAAATTGGAAGGAACTGATAAGGATCATCAAGTCTGACACCCTGCTCTGATAGTTGTAGAACTATCTCAGACTAAATCATGTGACTAAGAATATCATCCAGATGCTCCTTGAAGACATTTTGACAAGGTTGGTGCCATGACCACTTCCCTGGGGAACTTGTTCCATGAACCAACATCCCTCTCAGTGAACCTTTTCCTAAAATTAATTTTAAACTTCCCCTGATGCATTTTTATTCCATTTCCTCGTGTTCTATCTTTGGTCACCACAGAGAGGAGATAAGTAACTCCCCCTCCACTGCTCCTCTCTTGCCCCTTAGGAAGCTGTAAACTGCCAGGGAGTCATCTTTCAGTTTTCTCTTTGTCAAGCCAAACAAACCAAATGGTGTCAGCCACTGCTTGTAAGTTTTGCCCTTGAGACGTCTCACCGTCCTGGTTGTCCGCCTCTGGAAACATTTCAACAATTTGACTGCTTTGAATTGCTTTAATTCAAAATTGCTTTTGCATTTCATAGCAATTTTTTTAGTCCTAGGACAGTGCAGAATCGATGCATGGCTTTAATGAGTAGAAGGAGAGTTGTTTTGAATACGAAGTGGAACAGAATTATTTCCATTGTTTAAGAGTGTTTCAGTAATAGCAAAAATGCATTCTTGAGACAGTACTCTGAATCTGATTTGAAGAGTCTTGTGACTAACCAAAGACCACCAAACAAAAAGCAGCAGTGATAATCCAAGAAAGTGCTACAGACAGCTGAGTTTTTTATAGTACATGTGAGATAAAGATAGAGATAGACACAGGTACTAATTTTCCTGTGCAGCTCTGCTAGCACATGGAAAATGAACCACAGAGTTCCTAGGCACATATGACTTTTCTCTTTAAATTGTTTCAAATTCATTTGTCCATGTTTCCCCTTATTAGCTCTGTGAACCACAGTGCCACAAATTCAAAAAGCTGAGTATTGCAGAGAAGTTGATGCACATCTTCTCTTGTTGCTATCTGTCTCACTGCAGTACAAATGTGTATCGTACAGAAAAAGAAAACCACTCATCTTGAAAGATTTGTAGCTTAAGCACAGAGATTTGGAAAGAAATACTAGTTTCAACACACACCCCTATCTGGTCAGACACAAACTGCTGAACTTGTGAAGCCTTGCCATCACGGGTTTGCAGTTTGACTACATATTGTGGGTGGAGTATAAGGTCACAATGGTTTATTTATGCTTGTTTCTGAAATGCCTGTTTGTACTATTTAAAGAGACAAAAGGCAGAGCATTACAATTTTTCTGTCTGATGCACCAGCGTATGACCATAGGCACGTCCTCTACCATACAACAGGAAAATTTATTACTCCTTCCTCTTTCTTCCTTCCTTCTTTCCCAGAAAATGTTGTTTCTCTAGATTTAGAAACCATTTGAAAGAAGGGAGAAATGCACTCAAGGAGCAGTGTCAGCCCCTAGCAGTGGGGTCCTGATGTAGGAGCAGCCAGAGCAACCTCCGTGTCAGGTGAAACCACCCCACCTCAGAGCTGAACCAGGTGACCAGCAGCTGCTTATTCAGACACGTGTCAATTTACTTTATAGCTATTACAGGAGAACAGCCTGTATCATTTAACCTTTCTTGCCTCCTGCCAGATCTGAGATATCTGCATTTTCTTGTGTTTCCTGCCATCTTTGACCAATAAATTGTTGTTTTCATAACTTCATAGAAACTAGAGAAAGCAGCAGTTTAGGGAAGATCCAGTATCAGGCTCCAACTGAGAGGGCATATTTGCTTTGATGAGACTAGTTTAAAGCACCAGTGTATTGTAAAAATTGGCATGAAAAGGGCTTTTTAAAAAATGTTACACATTGAACAGAATTAGGAAAATAATTTCCAACTCCTGTCTCAAACACACATTGCTGTTCATTCCTGCCAACTATACAGAAATATAGCAGGAGAAAGTCCCAACTAGGCTAATGTTAGCTGCAGAGATGGCTGGACTTGAGAAATATTACCCCTTCTGTGGTTGTTAGGCACCTCTCCAAATCCCCACAGGTTTCAAATGCCAAAAGGCCTGCATAGGAGCAAACTTCACTAAAAACAATACTCAAAAGGTCAAGCACGTCACAGGGTGAGTCAAAAATCAGCGTGCTTTTCAGACCTAGTTCTCCAAAGTGGTTCTCAGTAAACGGATAAAATCAAATGCCACTGAGGGAAGAAAGAACAGTGCCTTCCTTCAGAGGAGAAAAAAAGTAAACACTACCAATAATGCTCAATAAGTTCACACTGCTCAGCTTGCTAAGGCCATCCTTAGATCTGGAACAACTTCTTCGTGGTAAGACTTTACTAGAGGTAATTTGCCCAGTAATCTACCACGGGAGGCTTTTGTTCACTATTTCCCTCTTTTTTCCCTGTCCCTTTCTTTCTGTTTGGCTTTTTCTTGTTTTTACTTTGGCAAATAATTCTACCAAAGAGAGACACAGAATCTAATGACATGTGAGCAAGTATATTTTCTGACTTATTGAGTCATCTTCCTCTTACTGTTTTCATTTCATTAGCACTAAGTGTTTTCTCCTCCCCCTGTTTTGGCTGGTCTCACCATGCCGTGGCAAAGCAAATTCAGCACGAGATTTCTGCTCCAGATACCATCTTCTTCTGGGCACAAGCAACTATCTTGGAATAAGAAATTCAGAAGGAGAGAAATTTAAGCACTGTCAGCAGAGATCAGAAATGACAGTGCCAAAATCCATGTCTTGGATGACAGTTGAGCAAAGAACTACATAATCAGATAAGTGAAAAGAATGAAAGAAATGAGGAAGATGAAAAAGTTATTTGAGTGTTATATTTAGGATGTGCCAGAACTGGAATCCTGTCTTAATATAAAATACTTTTTCTATAAATGATTTACACATGAAAAAAAACCCCAACACCAACAGACACTTCAAACAGCAAAATGACAGTAGAAATTTAGGACAGTGGAATCATTTTGCTAGAATTACAGTTGGTGCATTTTTCTTTCATTTATACCACTAACAATTTAAAAGGAAAACTCATACATCTAAGAAAAATAAAAGGGACTGCACAACAGCTTTAAAAGTCTTCTGTATTTGTGTCCAGCCTCCCTTTTCTACTATAAGAAATGGCACACAACAAAAACCTGATATCAGTATATTTAAATTTCTCCAATATAATTAAAATCCATTTTAAACAAATTTGCAGATGCAGAATCTTCATCTGTACTTCATAGACACATTTGTCTCTCCTCAGGATTCAATATAGTAGAATATTCAGTAGATCCTCCTGAAAAACCAACACTTTATAGCTCCCAATAGTATTTGAAACGTAATTGCAGATGCCAATAATTTGAGAATTTCCTGGACAAAAAGCAGCATTCCATAAACAACTTATGAGGATTTGGGTCAATTACTGTATTATCTTTTGCCTATGAAAGATTCATATGAAATAGTTGTGATCTGTAAAATAATAAATATACTACTCTACTACATATTATGGTTCTAGTTCTTTTTTGAATATGGTTGAAATACTTAATAAAAAAAAACCCTTTGGGCTTTTTCTCATAATCCTCATGTTGTTGTAATGTCATTTGCCATTTGGTATCTTAGCAGTTTCAAATTTTTGAACTTTCATTTGCATAGAACAAAAAGAATTAAGCTGTACTACCTTAAACTTCAAATGCTGCACTTTGTCCCTAAAGTGTATTCATTTTTAATTCCTTATAGCCTTCTTCATTCATGCAAATAAGATTTGATCAGGAGGTTATGTACAAGCAATCAAAGTCAACCTGTCAGAACAACATTTATGTCAACTGACCTGACCAGCAGAAAGAGAAGGTTCCTGACAGTTTCAAGACAGAAAATAAATTTATTTATTCTTTTACACTGGTACTTTCTCCAGCTAGAGGAATTTGTTTTGACAACCTCCACATTTCAGGGTGTATCACAATAGCATTAGTGTTACGTGTTTTTGCAAAGCATTTAGCACGAGACAAAGAACTTCATGATCTGGAAAAGTTAATAAAATAGCTGCATTTTTATGCTGGATTTGTACCAAATCTTTCACCCAGAATTATAATCAAATGCTTGCAGCATTTATTCATTGTCTTAAATAAATTCATGACCAACTTCTAGGAATAAATGTTTTAACTTACTGCTTCTATTCTGGCTCTGATTCTTTTTGTTTGGAAACTTCTAAGAGCATCTGTCACCTCTGATTTTCACAATTTTCATGATTTCAAGTCTGTAGGTATTAAACAGACATGATTATACAGTCACCAAAGTTAAGGATGAGGGAAGGATAAATTTACTCAGAAAGTTCTCAAAGGGTAATACCAATGATTATTCGTCCCATCATAAACTGTTTGGGTTTTAAATTGGTGTGGAGTAAGCAGCCCCAAGCAATCTCTCAGTTAAACAGAGTGATCTGAAGACCTATGGCACAGCTCTTCCCATTCTGCCTGTCACTCAACACATCCCTGTAACATGCCAAGGGGTGCTGCAGGCAGACTTACCACAGCCATGTTTTTATTCAATCCTAAGGCTTGCATTCAAAGCCCAAAAGAATCTTTGTGACCACTGCAAACACTTACTTGGAACATATGTTCACCAGCTTGGCTGCTGGTGTTCCAGAAGTATTTGAGAGACCAGATGTCATGAAACAACAGAGAGATTTTTGGTGTCTTAATATTTCACATGTCAAAAGACAATCAGAATAAGGTAACCTGATGAATATCTCTGCACTCAAAGATAACTGTGTAAGTTGAGCAGCTCCCAAAAGAGAATTTTCCTACTGATTCCTTAACTGTAAAGTGAATTCAAAGAGTCACAAAATGATTGAGGCTGAAGGAGGCCTCTGGAGAACCAACTCCTGCTAAAGCAGGAACATCTAGAGCAGGCTACCTAGGACTGTGTCCAGGAAGCTTCTGGGTGTCTTCAAGGATACAGATTTCACCACCTCTCTGGCAAACTGTGCTAGCGTTTAGTAAACCTGACAGTAAAACAGTGTTCACACAGAACCTCCTGTCTATCAGTTTGTGCCCACTTGTGATCTTGTCACTGGGCACCACTGGAAAGTGTGTATCCTCTTCTGACCCTCCCTTCAGAGATTTATATACACTCTAAACCTCTGCCACAAGCTTTCTCCTCTCCAGGCTAAACAGTCACAGCTTTATGGAACAGTCTTAGAAATTCTTGTCCTCTGCATTTAGAGGAAGAAATTGTGTTGACATTTCTTTGCAGCCGAGTCAAGAATATCTGGCCTCCAGCCTACAATCTACACCCATAACGATCAACACAGCCTGTGGTTTGCTCATGTGTCACCTCGTCCCACAGGCCTTTTTGAACATACTTTATTTCCAAGCGGATGCAATGAGGCCTCACATTATGTACTTGCCTTTATGGCTTTGAAGGCACTTGGAGAGACACATGGACTGAAGAAGGCATCCGTGTGGGTGAGATGGTTATGTATGAACACTAATCCAGTAACAGTTATGTGTGAACAGCAATCAAATACCTGTTACATGGCAAGAGGCAACTACAACTCTTAGGTAACATATTGCAGCCATGTCATTATAAAAGCTGATTCCCTTTGGATTGTTTGATTAACAATCTGTATTATGGTAAATAACCAGCAAGGTATTGACCAGCAGTCCTTTTAGCTATATATCTTCAGGAGAAGTGCCTTTTAAGAGAAAGGTAGGAGTTACATACCTCGACGCAGGTAGGTAGGCTGAGAAAAGAGAAAATAACAAGTATAGCTTCTTAGGGAGCTTCTGGAGGACTAGGAAATTGGTTCTTAGACACCAAGGCTAGAAATACCAGTATGGATTCACAATGATGAACAATGCAAAATACTGAAATAAAACTTCATGGATTCATAGCTCCTGCCAGTGCATGGCCTCCAAGCACTCAAACTGAAATGGGGGAAAAAAATACCTCAATTATTAAATAGCTTTTGATTTGGGAAAGAGTGGGAGAGAGGAAAAAACCCCACAAGTGATCAGAGATTTGAAAGAGCCTTTTGTTAAGGCAATCAGCCAAACTGGGCTCTTTTTTCTGCACTTGAAGATGGGATACATCTTACTAAAAAGCTGTTTCAGCACTTTTAGCTTTATCAGAACCCTAGAAGCACAAAAAAAAAAGGTGCAGGTTCTTATATGAATAAAACTGGTGGAGTCATTTTATTAAAGGAGTGTTTAGAAGTAAAAAGAGAGAAAGGAAATACAATTTAGGTACCGGAAAGAACCTAATTTATGACTGCTAGACAAATTACATTCTGTGCAGAAAAAACCCCAGGTGGATGAATGTACAATTAGGCCCATCCATGCCACATTATTAGAAAGTGGGGGGAAATTGTACAAGTAGCATTATTCAAGGCCAGCAATTTTCTCAGAGGAATATTCTCCCGATGAATTCATCTGTTTGAGTCTTGTTGACTAATGTAATTTCACACCAGTTGTTGCAGTAACTTTTTTATTAACTGCATTTCCCATTGCAAGTGTTATTTTTAATAAAATAGAGCAACTTTTTTTTTCTGGTAAGAGTAAATTGCAATGAAGAATAACTTGGTTGATAATAAAATAACCTCACCACTAGTCACAGAAAATTTTAAATACCTTCATATATACTCTGATAATATTTAAAATCCTCTTCTAATGGATACTTTTGGCTTTATTAGAAATACAGCTTTCAGAGGTTTAACATTCAGTGATAATTTAATTTTTTTACATGTATGTTTGCATGTATTATACAGCTTAGAGGAGGAAAAAGTAAAAAAAGGAAAATGACCCTCAGTTATCAATAATCTGTATTCACATGTTTGCAGTTCTTATTGATATATGTTGTTGTATCTTTTGAATGCAACTCCCTGCAAAAAGTACAAGCATCTGCTTTTTCACAGAACTGGCAATGGATTATTTATCCATAGAGCCAGCCTTCCTTTGCTGCAGTTGTTCCTGCTAGCCATCAAGGCTGCCCAGCAGTTTCTTGATTACATTATCCTTGGTTTTCTTTGCAAAAATAAACTACTGCTGTAATAACATGACATGAAATGATGGTGTGAATTTGCATATAAGCTCCCTAGTGACCTTAATTAATTTGTGATTAATTTGGGATAGGGAAAGGTATAGCATAAAAACAGGTGTAAAACGGTGAAGACAACAGCCTTTCTTTCTTTCTTAGGAAAAAGGCAGCACATAAAAATATTCCTTATGGAAGTGGGTTTTATGAAGTTTAATGAAGGGGAAACTAGCAAATGCTGCTGTGGGGTTTCAGCAACATTCCCAGAAGACAGATTTGGCCCGTAGAAGAATTAAGGAGATGATATTTTTGATAGATGTTAATGGATGTTTTATTTCTCTGACCGCATGGCAGCCAGGTCAGGCACAGACAGATGACAGAAGCCCCAGGAATCCTGGGACAACCACAGTTTTTGGGGTGGGTGGACACCAAGGGCCAATAGGGGATAAAATTACATTAGAGAGCCTGGAAACCCCATAGACCATGCTGGGGCCCATCCCCCCAGGGGCATGGGGGGCTGCCCTGGGGCACCTCCACAAGCCAATTATTTTCTTATTCGTACATTAAATCCCCATTTCTTATATTTCTCCTTACCTTACAAAGTTGACTGGTTGAAGGGCATGAGCAGGGAAGTAGAGGCTGTCTTATCAGTGAGGCTGTAGAGAGCAAGCATATGACACCACTCATTGATTAAACAAATTACAGATTTTGGAAACATCAGGAATATATTTTGCACTTTTTTTGAAGCTTAATAGAAGCAGGGCAGTCAGTGCAGAACAAAATTTGATATTACAGAAGCAGTAACATCTCCTTGGTGGAGTCCAAAGTCTGTTCTTGTCCCATCAGATTAAGTTAAAACGAGCAGGAACAGTAGTACTACAGCTATAGGAGAATTAGCAGCTTGTGGAATGAGAGGGAATGTAAGGCTGGGAAGTGGGTTAAAAATAGCAGCAACCTGGCCTAGGCCTCCTTCACTACCAGCTTCTACACATCAAAAGAAATCACTGTAAATCTTCCTCATGAGAAAGACTCTAAGGAAGGAAAAGTGGGAAAGCTGCCTGCTGTGTCAATAATGAATTTGATCACATGGAACTCTCTGAACATAAGGGTTGAGAGCTCATGGGTGAAAATTAGAGAACAAGTCAACACAGGAAATGTTGGTAGTGGTGTCTATTACAGGCCATCTGATCAAGAAAAGGAGGTAGATGAGGAGTCCCTTTGTCAACTTCAGGAATCCTCCTGCTTGCAGGCCCTGAGCCTGGTAGGGGACTTAAACTGACTGTAACATCTGGAAAAGTGGCCCAAAAATCTGCAAGTAGTCCAGAGAATAGCCCTATTAGGGATAGATTTCTAGAATGGGTGATGGAGACTCTGGCCAAAGATACATTGCTGGATCTGTGGCTCACTAATGCAGAAAAACTTACGTGAAAGGTCAATACTGTAGGTAGTCTGGGCTGCAGTGGTCATGGTCTGGTGAAATTCTGTCACTGTTGCTAAGAGCCAGCACAACTTCACTAGGGGTGAAATGTGCCTGACAAATTTGGTGGCCTTCTAGAGAGGGGCTAGAGGGAAGTGTGACTGATGTCATCAGCCTTGAACTGTGCAAAGCATTTCACACTGTCTCACTCACAACATCCTTAACATGGCTTTAACAGATGGAGCACTCAGTGGATAAGGAACTGACTGGTTGAACTGACTGATAGAGGTGTGGTCAATAGTTCTGTGTCCAGGTGGAGAGAAATGTTAAGTGGTGTCCCTCAGAGGCCTGCACTGGGACCAATATTATTCAATATCATTCTCACTGACATGGACAGGAAGATCAAGTGCACCCCCACCCAGTCTGCTGATGGCACCAACCTGTGTGGTGCAGCTGACACACTGGAGAGAAGAGATGCCATCCAGGGGGACCTGGACAGGCTTGAGAGGTGGGCCTGTGTGAAACTAATGAGGTTAAATCAGGCCAAGTGCGAGGTCCTGCACCTGGGTCAGGGCAATCCCAATCACAAATACAAGCTGGGCAGAGAACGAATCTGTCCAGTGAGCAGACATAAGGAGAAGGGTTTGGGATAGCTGGTGGATGCAAAAATGAGCTAGTAATGTGCACTTGCAGCTCAGAAGGCAAACCATGTCCTGGGTGCAATCCAGAGCAGCACGGCCAGCAGGGCTCTGGTGAGAACTCACCTGCAGCAATGTGTTCAGTGCTGGGGTCTCCAGCATAAAAAATATATACCCATCTGCTCAAGTGGATCCAGAGCTGGGCCAAGAATATGATCAGAATACCTACCATTTGAGAACAGGCTGGGAAAGTTGGGCTTGTTCAGCCTAGAGGAGGCAAGGTCCAGGGAGACCTTAGAGCATCAGTTCTCACAGGGTGACAACAGGAAAGATAAGGAGGGGTATTTTATCAGGGCATGAAGTGACAGGGCAAGGGATAATATGTTTAAATGGACAAAAAGTAGGTTGAGATTTGCTATTAGGAAGAAATTTTTTACTATGAGGGTGGTGAGGCACTGGAACACTGCCCAGAGAAGCTGTGGATGCCTTGTCCCTAAGAGTGTTCAAGACCAGGTTGGATATGGCTCTGAGCAGCCTGGTCTAGTGAAAAGTGTCCCTGACCATGACAGGTAGGGTGGAACTACAATGTTTTGTAGGTCTGGAAAACAATGTTTTTAAGGTCTCTTCCTACCCAGTGATTCAGTGATTCTAGGATTCTCACTTCCTGCCAAAGTCAGGAGCAGACAAGTAGCACAGGCTCTGCTTCCAAACCCAACCCTCTAGATAAACAAGAAGAAAAAGTTGCATTCAAGTTCTTTATGTTTCTCAGGAAAACCACTTGTTCTTAAGCCACAGTAAAAAGCAGTAAGACCAAACAGGAATGAATTTCAGAGAAAAATTTCTAGTAGCTTGACATCCATACTGTGTGCTAGAGGAGTAATTTCTAGGCAGTTATCTGCAGTTGTGTTCCATGTATTACAGATTTAACTGTTGTGAACCTACTGAAGTCACATATATACAGAGCAACTACTTTGACATCGCTTTTTATCTACCATTTTTCTGCACAGGCAGACCTTTAGAATGGAGGAGGAGCTCCCACAGAGCTCCCACTACCCACTCCTTGTCACATGCCAATAATATTCAACAACATGTCAATAAGATTAATTAAGTCCAGGGAAGAGGAGAGAAATTGTAGACAGCTTAATTGCTCTACAATGTTTATGTTTCATTTTAGTGGATTAAGTGGTAAAACACATTTTTGAACAACAATGTAGGCATGCTAATACCCAAGACAAAAAGGACACATGTTGAAGTGATGTTTGCATCTAAAACAAAACTAGGCTTTGACAGTGGACTTTTATGTACAATGCAGTGGTCATACAAATAATGCAGTGGAATTAATTATCACTCAGCACAGCTGCAGATTCAGAGACCTACTCCTAACAGCCTCTAGTTTTTATAGATTTTACAAACTTAACTGCATCTTTCAGATTTTCAAAGATACGTCTGATGCGGAGAGGAGATCACAAGTTTAGCAGACTATTTAAAGAGCATAAATCAATCTGAATTTTTTTTCAAATGAGATTTTTCCTTATTCTTTAAGCATGTGCCTTACAATCGTGAGAGAAGGATGGTAGAAAGAATTCTAATTTTTTGAAGTTCAACCTTCTTTTAATGTGACTATCATGATTCCTTTCACTAGGGATTTTCACACCACTTGACATGCTTACGTAATCCTTCTGGGTCAAATGCAGGTTTCATTCAGCTGCAGTAAATTCTCAGAGTTAGTTCCTGCCCCATTAAACATTAATAGAGAAACTTTTATTTACTGGTCTGGGCTTAGATTTTACTTACTTACTGTTGGAGGCAGATCAGATTTAAATTTAGGTCACCATAAGCAACTTAGCAGTTATAGAAATGAACAGGTATCTGTGGTCATATGCAATGTGTACATCCAAGTGTTCATACTGTAATAGCACTTCACTACTTATTTGAATGCCATTAACTGTCATTTTTATGAGCCACATTGAACAATACAGAAAATACTCTTGTTAAAATTTGAAAGAGCCATATACACAATTAACAGTTAACATGCAATCTGTATATTTCTTATATGCCAAACATGATTATAATTTTCACTATTTAAACAAATTATTTATTAAATCAGTTCTTCTAGGAAAAAACAATCACTGATGTAAAATACCTGAGAGCTACATCTAAAATACATTTGTAAAACTTTAAGAACTGCTTCTGTTTCAAACAAATCAAGTTCCACAAGAAGAGAGTGAAATTGTACAAGGTCATCTACTGATTGCTACTAGGTCATCTACTCATGCAATACTTGTACTGCCTTCAAGCTAGATTAAAGTAAACAAAATAAAATAACCTGTACATTTAGTAACTTGACATTCTGTTTTAGTCTCCATTGCAAGTTTCATCTTATATTTGTTAAGCTTGTAAAAATAATTAGAGAGAGACAGAGACACACACTAATAGAGAGACTGAAATTGAGAGACAACACATTGGCCCTTGGGGGAAGTGGAAAAAAAGCACTGCCTGAAAAGTTGTTCTTCTGAGCTCTTTTTGGTATACTCATCAACAACATCAGTCAGAAAGTGCCTTCTATTGCCTGGTCACTCACATACTGTTAGTGGTTACTTGTGCAGGAAAACATTTGCGGAGTGTTCCTACTTGCTAATAGTGATCCTGTGATACAAACAAGCCAACCTTTTCTTTCAGTTTTAATTCCATCTGTGTGTATTCCACATCTTCCACACCATACTAATCTTATAGTGCATGAGACCAAGCTACTTCAGCACAGTAGCAGTGGGGTTGTTGAGAAAAAGAATCAGAAACATCTAAAACATAGCAATAGTTTTGGGCTTTACTGAAGGTGAGGATCAAGTTGTTGAACATCTTGGTGAAAAATTTTCTAACAGAACAAAGAATGGGCAAAGAAATCCCATAGCAAAGCAAGAAAACACAGAAGGAAAATTCCAACATCCACTCAAGCTCCAGTAAAAACAAAGAAGAACAAACATTTTTTATGCCTCTTTGGTTTGGTATGAAGTTCTACCAGCACACAAATGAGAAGAAATTATTTCTCTGCACTGTCCTGAATCTACCCCTTAAACTTTTTTTCCTATCAAAAATAGTAGTTTGTTTTCTGTTCTTTATTTATCCTGTCAGCCTTTTTTTTTTTTTTTTAGCCCAGACAATAGATAAAGTAATTTCAATGAGAGTAGAAGGCATTTGAGTCTTTTTCTAGTTATCAAATATTGGAGTCCTTACCTAAAAGCTTCTGAAATAGTTTCACATATTTTTAAAGCAATATTTCTCACCTGCCCACTGTCCTTTTTGCTGCAATGCTGGTCAAAGGGAAATATCTTTCCCTGATGCAAAAACACCTGTTAATTCCTAAAGTACCCAGTCTCATACAAGATTTATGATAGCTCAAGACATAGAGGAGACACAGCATGTATTTCCCAGGTAGCCACATCCAAGGGGGCTCCGAATTACAGCCAGAATTTTGTATTTTTTTTGTCAAACACATCACACTCAGAATCCAGAACATTCAGGAAAGGATCAGAAGCAGCAAAGTGATACCTCCGAGAGTATGCCAATGCCAGTAAGAGAAAACCATAATAATCATGTTCAGAAAGAAAAAGGTATGGGAAATCTATGGGGCAAGATTTCCATCTCAAATCAGCTCCCTCAATGTTAGCTCCCCGGTCACAGGGAAGGAAATTGGTAATTGGCACCTCTTCCTGTTGCCATTAAAGCCATTAAAGCTGAGGATTGAAGAAAGATCTGGCAGCAGAGGGCATTAAAAAGGTATATAACTTGGAGTTAAAGGATGTCCTTCAAATGTGAAGTAAAATAAGATACTTGGGAAAAGGCACATATATCAAAAGGAAAAAAAGTTACACAGAAAAACAAAGTACCTCTCTGACATTTATCAAGTACAGCTTCCAAAATTATCCACCATTTTTGAAATCATGTTCAAGTACCAACAAATGTTGAACACCAAAATCAATAATCCACGAAGGCATGCTCATACCTGTATTAAATGCACACCTGAAAAAATTAGAAAGACAAAAGGTTATAGATTGTAATCTTTCTCTACATCACACACATAAACTTGCCACAAACCTCTCCTTATTTCTCCACAAAAGTAAGTAGTTTTTCCTTGGCAAAATAGCAATGTTCCATCTACATAATATGCATATTTAGGAACATTTAGTGGTCTACCATCACTATCACAAAATTTCTCTGTATTATGTTTTCTAAATGTTTTACTTGACTAAAATAAACTGTCCTTTACTTTGGCTGATTCACAAAGCAACTGAAAACCAATCTCGTTTTCATATTTCCTGCAAGTCTTAAATGGACTAGCATTCACAATCAGAGGAGGAGCTCAGTGTTAACAGCTGCTCTTAACATAAATCTGCAGCATAATTTGTGGTATAGCACTGTCCTCAAGAGAGGAGAAAAAACCCCCCAAATCAAAACACTAATCATCTGCCTCCAGCATTTGAAAGAAGAAAGGGAATTTTGCTGTAATCAATATTCTTATCAGTTGCTATAGTAATGCCTGGCAAAAAAACTGCATGAGAAATCTCCCTGAGAGTTTGGGAGATGGTCTCTATGCCTTGGCTTAGTTGCTTCTTTGGTGATGCTTCTTCCTCTTAGTTTGACTCGGTGTCAGTTTTGGGGCAAGACAGCTGTAACAACTGAATGGAATTACAAACCCTGAAATTGTTGTGTGCAGCCCAGGATATCCAGTCTGCAAAAGTATGAAGAGAACATTTCAAAGTATCGTTTTCCATGAGCTTCTTCTGATTACTGTTTCTTACCCTGCTCACTGTTTTGGCCCACACATCCTTGTCTTCTTTCTAATACCAGTTCCAGGATTCATTAGGCTCAGTGTCAAGGCAGATCAATTACTCTGTCTTGTCTCCTTTTTAAAGAGATCGTTTCTCCCAGTTCAGGTCACTGATCCATCTGGTCCTGAAGTCACAAATATTAGCCATGGCACATGGCAAAAAGTTTGATCCTGTGAAAGGAGTGGGGAATGGAAACAGAGGAAGAATACTCTTTCTTTGCAACACATACTGAAGTCTTCTGAAGTCACATAGCTGCAGCTTTTGGGTGCCTCTCTGGATCCCAGAACACGAAATTTTATTCTATATGTGCACAATGCCTTTAACATTTCAGGATCCTACATGTCACATCTAATGAAAATAGGTCTCAATAATGCTGTGTGCACACACAGAGCTCAGAAGATAGTGTCTTAGAGTTCTAAAAAGCTTACGGGTTGAAACCAAAAATATATTTACAGCGCAGTCCTTGCCAGCGTACTCTAAAGCACTAAACATGAGACTGAGGAAAGTAGGGAATAGATGTAATCTTAGAACAGTTCTGAGACATTAGCACCTGCTGTCTGCCTTCTTGCATTACTTAATATTAGCTATGCTACGTGGGGTTTTTGTTGTTTCCATTGCAGATATTTGCATACCAGAGGAGATTTGTGCAATGAGCTGTTCAAAAGACAAAAGAGCATGTCACTATGACTATTTCTATACTAAGAGGGTCTGATTTAGAAGAGATTTTATTTGAACACTGATTGAGAAGACTGCTTTAAAAAAATTATACAAATCATAAGATAAATAAGTGCAATGAAACAAATCAAATTAAACAAATTAAAGATAATGATGTATAAACCAACCCTCTGTATGTTGCATATGAGGACTAGAACAGGATCCTAAAAATAGAATTCCATTAATTGCAGAGTCTTACAGTCTTTGGTCCTCTGCATAAAGGAAGACAAGCATCAAACTCACTATGAATGTTTGTAGAGAGACTTGCAAGTCTCCAAATTACGAATTTGGAATTTGACAATACTGACTGAAAAGAGTTTAAAATGTTTTCAGCTATGACACCAGCAGTGCAGGAAGGCCAGCCTGGCAGCCACTAAGCTCTATCTAAGCCACCAGAACAGAAGAAAAGGAGGCAGAAAGGGAATTATACTTGCTTTTTAGACATTTTTTTTTTTATTTACAGCTTA
This sequence comes from Platysteira castanea, assembly GCA_013397175.1. Lineage (NCBI taxonomy): Eukaryota > Metazoa > Chordata > Aves > Passeriformes > Platysteira > Platysteira castanea. The sequence goes on from VYXC01000531.1 coordinate 55,102, forward strand.
GAGTATGTGATCATTTACGGTGATTTGTTTGCCTGTATCAATAAAGAATAAATTCTCATCTTTTGCACAGTTCTGGATATTTTTCATCTATCTGCCAATGGTTTGAAAGCAAAAAGCTCTGGGAACACTTTCTGGGTTTCAACTGCTTGAATAGTTACTTGACAACTTCAGAAGGGGGACCTGAGTACTGGTATGGTTGAAAAACCCTGTTGTCCAAGGTTAAATTTGAGTGGGAGCAGCAGAGTCAGAAAAGCTAAAAAAAATTGCCTCGGAATGCAGTTTAAAATAGATTGCTTTATATAGACTAGTCAGACTTTAAGCCATTCTATTAACATCATATATATATATATGCATGGTAGCTCTACAGAAATTATCTGGATGGGGCAGGAGGTGCCAAGGCCAGGTTTAAGTAATAATTTAAACAGAAGAAGACCTCTGAGGTGACCAGAGTCTTCTGACTTGAATTTAACATGTTATACATGTAAGTCTTCAATTACATAATTCTTCATCCGAACAAAGACAGGAAAACTTCTGATGTTTTTCTCTCTCTCTCACACGCGCAAACGAACCAAAACAATTCTGAAGACTGTAATTTTGGAAAACTAAATACAATATTTAAAAGTTCACGCAAAATAAGTTCCTATGCGATGCCTTGGGAAGTATGCATGACGAATTTTGAGGAAAATCTGCAGATGTTTGTTGTAAGTCAAGTTGCCTCAATGCATCTGTATGAGAGATACATTGGGACAAGAACATCCCAAAGCTCCCCTGCAAATAATTACAAATGCAAAGCATTTGTCTACCAGTTTTTCCAGCATACCACTTTAAGTCTCTTCTATTGCACCCCTGATATGGCTCAATCCTTCACTTTGTGCCACTTTTTCCTCTAAACTGCATTTATTGCAGAATTATTCCAGTCTCCAGTAAGCTTTTAACCTGAACTTTAAAAATATTTATTTATTTATATCTGCTAGAAAATCTGTGAGAAAAATAAGTTAAGTGAGTCTAAAAATGCACGTGCATGAAGACAGTGTGTTTGATCTCTTCTACTCAAGCACTGAAGGGACAAGAAAAAAAAAATCCCAAAATCTGACCAGCCAACTAAACAAAAAGACCTGCAAAAAACACCCAACCAACCAACCAACCAACCAACCAAAAAATCCTAAAAACTTATTAATTTTAAGAGTATCTTTTCATCTCTTCCATTAGAATTTGTTCATGCAATTGCTTTCACTTTCAGAAGTACTCTGACAAAATGATAAATACTTCTAGTAAATGAGTATTCATTCATTAGCATTTGCACTAAAAATCTGATCCATGGTGTTACTGTCCTGCACAAACAATAGCATGACTCTTGATGTGTTTTCTGAACTTAGAAAGTGAATTTTTTTAACAACTTCTACTAGTGAGAAAGCCTGGGGTTTTGCCATTCATGTCACAATAAGAGGGTAACTTTTCCCAAATAATTATTATTGATAGGGCTTTTAATTTTTCTTTCCACAACAAAAGTTATGTTCTTTGAAACTCTGCTAGGTACAGCAGTGAAATTTACTATTTACTTCTTCTCTTGAAGTAAAACAGAGACAAAAATTAATTTTCAGAATGTCTCTCATACACTAGATAAGAACTCTGTACCATCACAACATTTTTAGAGAGAAATTGCCTCCCTGAAAATTTCAACCACCTGCCTTTTACTGGCAATTACAACTGTCCCATACAATTACTTACTGGGAAACCAATATTAAGAATGTATCCATTTTATATTTGACGTCTTTAGATGAGCTGGAAATTCAGAAACATTATAGTATTACTTCACCAGACAAATTTTCATAGATCTTAAGCTCATGCCTGAATCACTAGCAGTCCACTAAGCACTCCTCCCATCATAATTTTATGTAGCACTATATTTCTGCAACATCGTTGGAATACAGCTCTCTGACAGGCCCAGGAAACATTTCACTGCACAGTGTGTGATGTTCTGAACTTTACTTCTTTAATAGTTTAAGTTTTGCCTCCAGCTACTTTCTTTTCTTTCCAAACTCAGTATCTCATCCCCAGAACTCCACTGGTGACTATCCTCAAGAAAGTGGCCACTTTTTCCTGATGTGCAATTTGCAGTTTTCACTGGAATCACAAGTATGTGCTTGGCAAGGTAGTTACTTAACACTTTGTTTTCTGTCCCTACCAGGTGCAATCTACACATTCAGAAGGACCTGGACAAGCTGGACCAGCTGTTAAAATTCCATGGGAATCTCATGTGATTTAAAAAGACCAAGTGTGAGGTGCTGCAACTGGGTCGGGGCCACCCTCATTATCAACACAGGCTGGGGGATGAACAGATGGAGAGCAGCCCTGGGAGAAGGACTTGGGGATGCTGGTGGGTGAGAGGCTGGAGATGACCCAGCCATGAGCACTCCCAGCCCAGAGAGCCAAACGTGTCCTGGGCTGCATCCAAAGCAGCGTGGGCAGCAGGGGAGGGAGGGGATTCTGCCCCTCTGCTCTGCTCTGGTGAGACCCCAGCTGGAACACTGCATCCAGCTCTGGGGTCCCAGCACAGGAAGGACATGGACCTGCTGGAGTGAGTCCAGAGGAAGCAGCGAAGACAGAGGGATGGAGCACCTCTCCTATGAGGAAAGGCTACCAGAATTGGGAATGTTCAGCCTGGAAAAGAGTAGTACTTGAAGGGAGTGCACAAGATGGAAAGAGACTGTTTACAAGAGCATGTAGTGATAGGAAAAGGGGTGATGACTTTAATTGACAGTCAGTTTACAATAAATATTAGGAAGATCTTTGCTATGAGGTTGGAGAGGCACTGGAACAGGTTGCCCAGAGAAATTGTGGATGCCCCTTTCCTCAAAGTCTTCAGGGCCAGACTGGATGAGGCTCTGATCAATCTGGTCTAGTGAAAGGTGTCCCTGCCCATAGCAGGGGAAATGAAACTAGATAAATTTCAAAGTTCCTTCCAGCCCAGGACATTCTATAATACTCTATGATTCCATGATATGCAGGGTTGATTTTGGCACGAAAAATGAATGTGTATCACCTCCTGAGAGGGCAGTGTCATCTATAGATGCCTTTCTCTGCTCAGAAGCTTCCCAGTTACAGTGAATTTGTCATTATGTTCTCTTAAAACTCATTTCAATACCCAAAAGCTTCCCAAGATCATAACAAGATTTATAACAAGATCATAACAAGATTTATAACATCTATCAGTATTTTTTTAACATCTGCATAAGCATGGCTATCCTCATGATAATGCAACTTTAATATGGCAGAAAAATTTTAAATTAGTGCAGTGACTCCTAGTGCAGTCATTGAAGTGCAGATGTGTCATGGTTTAACCCCAGCCAGCAACCAAGCCCTCACGCAGCCACTCACTCNAATACTCTATGATTCCATGATATGCAGGGTTGATTTTGGCACGAAAAATGAATGTGTATCACCTCCTGAGAGGGCAGTGTCATCTATAGATGCCTTTCTCTGCTCAGAAGCTTCCCAGTTACAGTGAATTTGTCATTATGTTCTCTTAAAACTCATTTCAATACCCAAAAGCTTCCCAAGATCATAACAAGATTTATAACAAGATCATAACAAGATTTATAACATCTATCAGTATTTTTTTAACATCTGCATAAGCATGGCTATCCTCATGATAATGCAACTTTAATATGGCAGAAAAATTTTAAATTAGTGCAGTGACTCCTAGTGCAGTCATTGAAGTGCAGATGTGTCATGGTTTAACCCCAGCCAGCAACCAAGCCCTCACGCAGCCACTCACTCATGTCCAGACTGGTGGGATCAGGGACAGAATGGGAAGGGCAAAAGGCAGAAAACTTGTGCGTTGAGATAAGGGCAGCCCAATAGGTATAGGAAAAGTCATGTGTGCAAGCAAATCAAAATAAGGAATTAATTCACCCCTTCCCATGGGCAGGCAGGTGTTCAGCCACCTCGAGGACAGCAGGGCCTCATCACATGCAACAGTGGCTTGGGAAGACAAATCACATTACCACAGATGCCCCTCCTTCCTGCTTCTTTCCACTGGGCATGATGCCAGGTGGTCTGGAATATCCCTTTGGTGAGTTCGGGTCCTGGCTGTGTCTCCTCCCAACCTCCCATGCACCCCCAACTTCCTCTCCATCNGTCATGGTTTAACCCCAGCCAGCAACCAAGCCCTCACGCAGCCACTCACTCATGTCCAGACTGGTGGGATCAGGGACAGAATGGGAAGGGCAAAAGGCAGAAAACTTGTGCGTTGAGATAAGGGCAGCCCAATAGGTATAGGAAAAGTCATGTGTGCAAGCAAATCAAAATAAGGAATTAATTCACCCCTTCCCATGGGCAGGCAGGTGTTCAGCCACCTCGAGGACAGCAGGGCCTCATCACATGCAACAGTGGCTTGGGAAGACAAATCACATTACCACAGATGCCCCTCCTTCCTGCTTCTTTCCACTGGGCATGATGCCAGGTGGTCTGGAATATCCCTTTGGTGAGTTCGGGTCCTGGCTGTGTCTCCTCCCAACCTCCCATGCACCCCCAACTTCCTCTCCATCATGGCAATATGAAAAAGCAGAAAAGGCCCTGGCTCTGTGCAAGCCCTGCTCAGCAACAACAAAAACATCTCTATATTATCAACTCTGTATTCAGTGCAAATCCAAAACTAGCTACTGTGAAGAAAATTAACCCTACCCCACCTGAAACCAGCACAGGATGTTTCAATCAAGTGAGTTCTGTCTTGTACATGAGGGTTAAAACTTAAAAAGGATATGTTTTCCCTCTTGTCATCCTGACTGACAACAAAACCCATTCAAATTATTCCCTTTGCTTCTGAAAAATTAATTTGTCTACACCACAATTTGTGTCATTTAGAAACAGACAGAAAATGTTATTACTATGTGTTTACTTTGTTTATTGGGTTGTTTTTCAAAACATGGGATTGAAATTGCATACTCAAAGATGTACATGAACCTGCACACCTAACAGAACCTCAGGCTGAAAAGGAAATGCAAGTCAGTTAAGAGGGTGTGCAAAAACCCCCAGTTATTAATACAACCTGCCACCTTATATGCAGTTGTCTGCACTTTTGTTGCCATTATTACTCATCAATTTTTCATGTGATAAGAACCTGAGCTAGAATACTGTTGTGCCAACCACTGTATATGCACAGGCACACATAGATGTGCAATATGCATGTACACAAACATGCATAGCTCTTCTATCTCTAGGGAGTCTTCAGTCTCGGTGACTGTATGAGCAGTCATTTAATTATTCTCTTCATCCAATTCACTAGTCACATTCATTTTTAAAGGACGAATGCAAAATCTCAGGTCTTAATCAGAAAACTTGTTCATTTTCAAGGAATCAGTCTGGACATAACAACCTGAACTTTCACTTCTGGAACAGGCATGTAGCTATCCACATGGAAAATATACGAGCAGCCTACAGTAGTCTTCTTAATTCAGAGATGAACTCTTTCTGACTTTAGGTGTCACTGAATATCAATGCACCAATGAAATAGATCACCAGATTGACCTAATTGCACCCCTCAACTCAATCTTATCCAGTCATCTGTCCAGACACCATTTAACAGTAGCTATATCCTCCTCTAACCACACAACCAGCGATAATCATTGCTTGGTTTTCCAGATAGAAGGCTACTAATTTTAAGGACACTGTGCTGTGGAAAGCAGAAATTCACTGCAACTGCTCAGTGAAAAAGTCTGAACCTTCCAAAGCTAATTTTCCCAGCCTGAAGGAATTCAGTCCATTATTGGCTTCTCCCCCTTCTGATTTAGTTTCCACAGAAGCTTCTCATCCTCTTCTCCATTGACACCCGAAGCTGGCTTCAGGAGTGTGAAAAGAGCAGTAATCAGTAACTATCAATCCTGTGGGATTATCTCTGCCTCCGAGCCACCCTCCCTGCCCACAGCCTGCTGTCACGGAAATCACTGTTTTGTTGTGCTGTAGGAATTGTCTTACTGCTGACCTATCATTTGAATCCACAACTTTAGCACCCCTGGGGAATGCTGTTCGCTCTCCCCTCCATGTCCTGGGCATTCTAACTCTGTATCGTGACCCTGGAGTCATTCCTGCTTTTTACTTTGATATTCTGCCATACCAATGAGATGTCTCCAAAGAAGAACAGATAACGTTTTAAACAGGCAGGGAATAGAAGTTCTGTGAACACTGACTTAAATTATGAGGCATTAGGCATACTGATAATGAGCAAGAAATACATACATATTATTAAAAGGAAAGCCTAATGGACTCTGTCATGCCTTTGGAAAGAACAGGCCTTATCTTTATTCATTTTTACTCCTAAGTAGCCTAATAGAGTGCATAGTAAATCTACTAGACAGCTACATTAAGAAAATAATAAAATTAGATAGTCAAATTTTACAAGCAGTGAAGTGATTTTTGTGAATCTGTTCTAAAGCAGCTGTTACTGTCACACAATAAAACAGTACATGAAGCAGTCCTCACATCCCACAGCCTTCTAAATTTCTGATCCCAGCAATGATAATCCTAAGTCCTAAGCAGTCCTTGAAAGGTCTCATGTGAAAATAAAAGCAATATTTGCTAAACTTTCAGAGGTGTGTTGATTTCTGCGAACAGTTTACAAACGGGAAAATTACAGCCTTCTGTCCTGACCTCACAACAATCATTTCAGGCTGTAGCAGAGAGCACCAGATGGGTGGCATTGCTTGACCTGGCTTGGTCAGAGAGACCATTCAGGGGGCCACAAAACTCCCAGTGTTCTCACTGTCCTTTATTTTCTCTGTCTTGCTCCCCTAGAGTCTGTAACATAATTACATCATCTGCTCTTCCTTAAACCTGGGCTGGGATTTGTTAACTTGCCGGTAGCAATTTTCAAGTCTTAGGAATTTCCACTTCCATGGTATTAAGGGGAATAATTTGCACCCTACAGGGCTTCAGCCTTTTTATTCATACTGTTTAGATTACAGTTATGCTTGAAATCCAAGCCAAATAACCACTGAGTTTCAGGTGTGGAGTTAAAGATGCTAAAATACAGCTGAATGCTTTGGTAATAAATTCTGAAAGAGGATTAAGAACATTTCAAGAGATCAGGAAATATCAAAATACTCCTATCCGAGGTCAGTGTTATGAGATTAGCTGTTCTCAGGAAATTTTTGCCATTGCAAGAAAGCAACAGGTCCTGTTATTCATACTGGCATCAGAAAAGCAGATGGGGGGGCTATGACCAAAATTCTTAAATAATGCAAAAAATCACAGCTACATATGCAATGACTCCATCAAAATCCAAAGGTGATTGTCAACAAAGCTGTAATTTCTGTTTCACATACACAACTTGTCTGTTTCCTCTGTTTAGCTGAAATATCTTGTTAAAATGGAGCACTATTCTTTAAATTAAGCATTTTAATTCCCAATTCTTCCAATGGTTAACCTAACTGAATAAAGATTAGCCATTTCTCCTAAATCCCAGTAAAAGTACTGACAGTTTAGCCTTGGTGGTTCCATTATTTAGGTAAAAAACATGGAGAAAAAGGTCTCAAAAAGAGAGTAATAAATGTACCACTTAGAATAAAGGATTTTACTTTAGCATAGGTAAGTGACAATTATTTATTTTTTTAAACTTCCAGTTTAAAAAAGAAGGAAAAAAGCTTACAACTAAAGTAATTTCTGCTGCAGAAGGGAGCCCTTATAGCACTCTCTGTTACCAGAAAGGAGCCTACAAGAGCTGGAGAGGGAGTTTTCACAAAGGCATGGAGTGACAGGAGAAGGAGGAAGGGCCTTAAGCTGAGGGAGGATAGATTTGGATTACATATTGGGAAGAAGTTCTTCACTGTGAGGGTGGTGAGGCACTGGCACAGGTTTCCAGAGAAGCTGTGAATGCCCCATCCCTGGAAGTGTTTAAGGCCAAGTTTGATGGGGCTCTGAGGATCCTGGTCTAGTGAAGGGTGCCCCTGTCTATGGCAGGGAAGTGAAATTACACGGTTGTTATGGTCCCTTCTAATGCAAAACATTTTATGATTCTAAGATTAAAAAAGCAAACAGGCAAACATAACCCTAAAATACACAAACAAAACAAACAAACAAAAAATCACACACACCAAAAAACCCCAAACAAAACAATAAACAAAAAAAAATTAAACAAAATAACTAAAACTGAGCAATTACATGTTATGCAGCAAGATTTTTAATTTTTTTTTCCAGTAATAAGGAGCAGGAATTACTATGAGCCTCAAAACTCACCATTTGATTTTACAGTGAGGTACCACACAGATAAATCTTGTCAGCTCTGATTTCTTTGATCATTTGCGATGGGGATCCAGTTCTCACATATTGGAAAATTTTATATTCAACTTTTGGCCCACTTAGAAATTCATTGAAAAAAACTCCAGCAAATAATTTCTGTCTGAGACTCCCATCACTTATCATTTGACAAATACTGACATTCTAATTAATAGCTTTACTTGCTAAATGTATATAAGCTGTCAAACAAGTTCTGGATGTAGCCTCTGGCTTATTTTTATGTTGAGCAATTTTTATGTCAAAGTTGTTGAGTGGTTCCCATGCCGAAGAAGAGAGATAGTGTTTATATATTGATAAGAGAAAGACAGTAAAATCAAAAATTGGAAATGACACATTTGGGATTACTGTTTCTCAGGAGAAGACTAGAAATGAGACTTTAAAAGGGCTTCCATCTATATGGATCAAATGTAACCTTTCTGAAAAGGTTGCTGAAATACTGAGATGTTTAATTCATATCCTTGGATGCTGCTTTACATCAGTTTATTTTTATGCTCAGCTCTAAAGGAGTCAGGATGGCAAGTTTCCTGAAAAATAATAGTTGGACTCATTAAGTAGGGTTAGCATTGGTTTGGATAGTTTGAAGCAGCTGAACAATTGTAAGGACACTTTTTGATTAACGAATTCTTTCACCAATGCTTTGAAGGACAGAGTTGTCTCTGAGTCCCCATCTGTTTTTAAAATGTTTACTAGTGAATTATTATAGGTGTAAACTATCAGTGCCACATTTCTTTAGGTGTATATTGGATGAGTTACAGTCCTTCTAATTTTGTTTAGACCATGTCCTGAAAATGCCTTTCACATCTTCCTACAATTAAAATTATTACATTTGTCTAAAAGAATCTCTCACTATATACTGGAAAGTATTTCATGTGGACAATAACAAACATAACGATGCGCTAAACTATTTTTAAATAATGTAAGCATCAGTGAAGGAAATATTCAAAAATCAAGGGTTAAAACATACTGTTCATTTCCCATAAAATAAGCATTTAATAAAGATAATGTTTTGCATTCTATTTAAGTGACTTTTGTAAGTGCATTTAAATAGAATTGTTTCTGTAATAATAGTTGTTACAGTGGTTAAAAAAAACCCTTACATTCCAAATGTAACAGATATTTGGTTTATGAGAAGTCATTAACTCATAACTCATCCTGAGAAAGGAGTCTGGGGAGAAGGGAGTGGAGAAAGGGAGAGAAGGAGGTGGGAAGCAGAAGGGAGGTGCAGTTAGAGGCAGAGTAATAAAACTTTTCTAAACACCTTATGAGTTACAAATTATGGGTAATTTTTTCCTTAATTAACCATAATGCAGGAAACATCTATATATAACCCAAGATAAACAATGGAATTAAGCAGTTTTTCAGATGAAAGATTGCTCTGTTACTTGCAAAGCAGTACATTTTAGAGCATGTAGCAGCTGAAACTCTGGAGCAGATGATGAAATCCCGAGGGATGATCATAGAAAAGGAAGAGAAAGAACTGAGAGATCTGGAGAATATCAATGGAGGTGGACAAAGAAAGGAAAGACTTTTCTGTCAGTTCTATTGGTGAAATTAGCAGGGTTAACACCTCTGGAAATAAAAAGTGAAGGAAAAAAGAGAATGGAGATCTGAAGGAAAGCATGCAGAAAGCAGGACCTGATTCTGGCAAGGTCTCATTAGTGACCTTGATGACAACCACTACAGCTGAAAGCAAAAAGAGGAAATCTGACAGTTCAGCTGAAAAGTCAGATAAGAGCCTTTTAAAATTACCATTTTTACATTTAAAATTACATTTACATTTTTCACATTTAAAATAACTATTTTGTTCAGATAGTTGGAGATTAACCATGAAGACTCCGTGAATAGGGACTGGAGAGTGCAGATCCACCTGACAAAACAGACAAGTTAGTCTTCTGCATCTTACCTGTGAAATGTCATTTGCAGATGGAGTTTTTATCACTTCCTTTGAAATATTTCTCTCAGGATTTTGCTGCTCAGATTTTTTTTTTCCTTAGTTACGTATTTTAGTTATACTTTCCTGTTCTTGTTATTTTTGCAAATGTTCATAGATTTGCTTTCCCTCTGTCTTGCTTCTTTTCTCAATTATATCCAAAATTTATCGTTTATCCCAAACCAGGCTATTATGTGGCATTTTGTATTTACTTGTAGATGTGGCGATAGGCAAAGAAGGGCAAGAAATGGTCAAAGAAGATCAAGAAATGGTCAAAGAAGATGATTTGATCTCTTTTTATTTTCTTTAAACTCTGTACTTCCTTACCCCTCAGAAGTGAATATGGTATGTGAAGAGAAATCTGGTCCTCAGAGCATCTAGATGGTTATATTAAAGGAATGGAAAACAGCATTTTAGAAAGTTACCACATGTCCAAGTAGGTGTGCACTGAGTTTAGAACCCTCTTTGCTCACTTTTGCCTTCAGTTGCAGCAAGTATTTTGTGTAGCATTATAAATAGAAGCACCATAATTTTATGTACAGTGACATGCTGTGGGATTTTCTCTATCAGTGTAAAATATGGGTCTTCCTTGCCCTTGGCTGAGTTGTACAGTGACTACTTTGAACACACCACATTCAGCTTTGGAACTGAATCACATTCCGTTTGATCCAGCGGTAAGATGGTGGTAACAAAGGGCACATCTCTTCCAGATTTACCACACTTGCGGGATGTAAACAGGAAGCTTCTTGTCTGTTTGTTGAAGGGATGGGCAATCCAACTTATTTCAAGGATTTCTTTCTTTTCACAGATGGGTTTGATCTTGAGGTCTTGATCAACTATCAAGACGCCAAATTATTTTGTAAAACAGTATTTTCGTTTCTGAGCCAGAAAAACAAAAAACCAGATATAAATCCTGGTGCAAGACAGCTGGTCATCATATATGGATTTGAAAAATAAAGAAGTGCTTAAAATCATGGTATCATGTAAGCAAAGTCTTCTTCACAGCTGAAAGACCACACAGACTAATGGGGTTTCTGTTTCCCTCTTCAAACAGAACAAAACCACAATCCAGGTAATAAATAATGGATATTGGAAAGCCTGGACTGCCAGTGAAGGTAATCTGCTGTGATGGCTATTTTCCACCTATTACAGCAGTTCCCTGGCTTAAAGATTCAGCAGATTAAAGCCACAACTATGGCTATGATAGCCTGTTGGTCTGAGTATCAGGATGATCTGTTAAGGGGGATGGCTGTGAATGGTTCAGAAGGAGAATTATCCTGGGATACATGTTACCTGGGAAGGTGTTCAGCGCTGCTATTGAGAGAACACCTCAGGCATTTGCAAAGGGTAGGATTCCTGCATAGCAAGCAAAAACAATTCAGATCAGCCCCTCACTGTTACTTCTGTGATCTGCTGCATTTCCTGTGCTCCTATTTCTAGTATTGAGTTTTCCCTGCATACATCACTTTAGAGTTTTCCTGCTGCAGTCACAGAACTGACGTGGTAGACTCAGAACTTTCTCAGTCTTAAACCAAAATGAAGATATGCAGGATATATTGCTGGGGAGATGCAGGATGTGTTAGTTCTGCTAGCTGCTGTAAGTAAAATGAAAATTTGTTTGAGATAATTGAAATTAGATCTCTTTCCACACATGGGCTTCTGCAAGAGCAGCATATTTCTGTCTCTGATAATACAAAAACATTTCAAGGAAAGATTAGAGAGAGTTGTTAAATGTAGAGCAATAACAAAGGAGGACAATTATAATTTTTCCTCTTTTCGTTCTATTCTATTAACTTCCCTTTCTTGCATATATTAATTTCAGCCAAAAGGTTTAATATATTGTCAAACCAGATGCTACATGGAGCACTCAGTGCCCAAACTGGTTTCTCCACTCCTCCTTGTTTTCTCCACATGCAAGATTTTGTTGTGAGGTAGGAATACTTCATTCATTCACTCCACTGGACTTTCTAAAGCTAGGCAGACTCAGTGTTCTAAGATAAAAATTGTGATTTAGAATTGATGTAAGGAAAAATTCAAGTTTTTTTCTGTGTAACAAAGGCAGTTTATAAAGATAAAAATTTGTTCATCACACACCACTAGAATAAAAAATTAAGATCACGTACAATTAAAAATGCCATCTGCAAACCTAAGTTTTTCTTTTAATGTCTTATGCTAACCTGAGATATATTCAAATTCAGTAAGCTCCTGCCATTTGGTTTCAAACTGGGCACAACCTAATTGCATTAGTTTATAGTACTGGAATCTTAGAATACAACATAAATTTCTCTGAAAAAAGTCCCTTGCATCTCTCCAGCCTCTGTGCTCCAGAATATTTTTGTGCACAGTACTTCACAGACGTTTTAAGAAAGGAAGTTATGCCTTTGAATGCTAAGTTTCTTCATCCTGGATGTGAGTACCACAACACATAAAACTAGTCCATTTACTTAGCCAAAAGAGAGGGGTTACTGTAATTTTTATGTAAGTTATTGGCATTATTTACTTAGTTTATATATATATATGACTTAATATAGCAGTAGGAAAAATACAGATAAAATTTGTTTTTAAGAAAAACATGTTTCATAGGCGATGGCCCTATGCTTAAATTATTTTAGACTTGGTTTGAAAAGTAGACAGAAGTTATGATTAAGTGAGAAATCTATGTGATTACCATGTAATTTTGCTTGACCTCACATCTTTAAAAGCTTGTCATCAGCTTGATTCTCTCAAGGTGAAGTGACTTATTCTCTCTGGTATAGACAATTCCCCTTGGAGGGATGAAACGACTGGGTTTTTGTGGAGAAGGACAGGAATATCAAAAAATTATCAGGAGGAAACCTAGCTTTCTGGTTACCTTTCTCAAACGGTAAGAGAGGCAAACTGCCAGTAAATAAACCTTTGCATCTCTGCTTCATGGGCCCTGTCCCAAACTGTGACAGAGTCAAAATTACCTATAAACCACAATTTCCTTCAAACAGCAGATCAGAACCATTACTGAAACAGAAGCATTATCTCTGAACCAATCTTGTAGCTCTCTGTTTCGCAGTTTATTTCGTGATGATAACTCTCTCTCAAAGGCTTCTCTCTACAGACTGAAAGAAACACATCTTCAACACCCTTGCTATAAACAACTTGTTCTGACCTGAAGAGTTTCATTCTTGAAGGATTTGCAAAATGAGGGATTTTTATTTGCAGATTAAATCCTTCCAACCATATCAAATTGAATTTGCTACTCATTTGATTTATAAAAATGTAATCTTAAACATGTCTAATGTATGCAAATCAACCAAGCATTTGAATTCTGTTGAGTCTTAGGTTCTTCTTCAAATGTTTTCTTGCACAATGACTTTCTGTGTCAGACTTCCTGGCTTCTCCTACCCTTGATGCTGTTGCCTTCAGTTTCCTACTAAGATGATTTATTATTGTACTTCTATATTTCAGAACATCATCTTTTGGCAATGAGGTGAAATGTTTCTGAACAAGATCTCTGTAGATAACTCAAAATTTTTGGTCAATTAAGTTTTCGATGGTATGGATTATTTGAAACAATTTAAAACTAAAGCAAATTGAAGTGACTTGGTTTTTCCTCCTTTTTTTTAAGTGTTTTGAGGCAGGGGGAATGTCTTTGGTTTTGGCAAGACTGGTTTATTTTTTCAGCAAGTAGTATCAGATTTTTCACTGTAATATCTACAGCTAAACAAAAAAATAAAGAGGTTCCCTTTATCATTTATTTCAACAGAGACTTGAGTTGTTAATATCTACTCTGTATACAGGATATAAAATGAGCCTATTGGAAAAACATTTTAAACCATATTCATTTCTTCCTGACCTTCCTGGGCCAGTCCCCATACCAGAGAATCACAGAGTTACAGAGTGGGTAAGGCTGGAAGGGACCCCAGTGGGTCATCTGGTCCAACATCCCTGCTCAAACAGGGTCATCGCAGAGCACATGGCACAGGATTGTGTCTGGATGTTTCTTGAATATCTCCAGTGAAGGAGACTCCACAACCTCTCTGGGCAGCCTGTTCCAGTGCTCAGTCATTCATACAGTAAAGTTCTTCCTCATGTTAAGGTGAAACTTCCTGTGCAAAACTTCCTTGTCCCGTTGCTGAGCAAACTCTGGTTCCATCCTCTTCACACGGTCCCTTCAGATGTCCCTTATAGACACTGATGAGATCCCCTCTCACTTTTCTCTTCTCAAGGCTGAACAGGCCCAGCTCACTTGGCCTTTCCTCATAAGGGAGGTGCTCCAGTCCCTTGATCATCTTTGTCATCNTTTATCTTGGTGAATCCATGCTGACTGCTTCTGATAACCTTCTTGTCATCCATGTGGATATTGGTGGCCTTCAAGGCAAAGCACTCCTTTACCTTTCCAGGGATTTAGGTGAGGCTGACTAGCTGGTAGTCCCCTGAGTCCTTCTTGTCCTTGTTGAAGATTGGAGTGACATTTGCTTAATCTCAGTCCTCAGGCACCCCTCTGGATCACCACAACCTTTCAAATAGGATCATGGGCAGCATCTCAGCACTCCTGGATGCATCCATCAGGGCCCATGGATTTTTAAGTGTCATGTTTACCCAGATGTTCTCTCAAGGTGAACCCAACTTCCCCTGACAAAGGGAAAGTGTCCCTTCTAACCTTTCTTTACCCTGGTGTCCTGAGTCAAATATTCCTGAGGGCTGATCCTGTCAGCGAAGACCAATCCAAAGAAGGTGTTCAGTAACTCTGCCTTCTCTGTGTCCTCTTAACAGGATCCCCTCTGCATTCAGTAGCAGGCCCACATCAACACTATCATACCACTATACAAATACAAAAACTTACATCATGAAAACTGACCCACTTATGATAATTTGCCCAGAGTAAAGCCAAGTAAGTGATAGGATTTGTCTGTTGAAGCCGTATGAGCCACTGCAGACACACCAGCGCTTAGTGCTCCCAGAAGTGTAGGCTACTATTGGCTGCACACTGTGAATTTGCTCCATAAACATTCCTGTATCTTGACAGCGGTTTTTTATCAGTCTTCTCAGACAGAGTAGGAATGCTGGTTATTTTATGTTTTCTCAGAGGTGGGACTCTCTGGCCTCATCATAATTCCTGCTTCTTGTAGACATGCACTAGTGTGCAGTAGTGAGTAGACATGCTCTGCAGGCCAAGGATGAAATGGAGAGGCCTCTCCACAGCTCCTTACCTCGCAGGTGAGTGCTAAAGCGAAAATGTAGGTATGGTTTTCCACTGAAAACTTAGCAAGGGAGTATATATTTAATGCATATAAGTGTACATCTAAACACAGATATAAGATGGGACTTTCCAAAATGTTTCTCATAAGCTACTAGAAAATGGTTTAAAGAGCCCAGTATCCTGTAGTCACTTGAGTAGTGGATCCAATTTACTTAAAATACGATGGGTTTAGATGAATGCTACTTTGATTCATTTCCATCACAAGAACTTGCACAGGCTAAAAGCAAAAGTAACTCCCCATCTGCACTACGTCATTCTGATTTTTATCATTTGAGATACTAGTTCATTTTCTCACAAAAATCTATTTTAAATTAGACAGACTCATGAGCCCAGGAGAATTGTTGTCATATAACATTTTCAATTAATTATTATACCTACAGCTCCTCCGCAGGCTTTGCCAGGAGAGTATGGTGATTAGCCTTTGCCTGTCAGACAGGCAACACACACAACACAAACACAAACTGCTTTCCAAAGATCTGGATGTTATTTGTGCAGTAGAAAGGTTGCAGTCATAGATAGGTAAACATGAAATAAGAAAACAGATGACAGGTCAAGCCAACCCTCCACAGCCCCCAAATTTCACACAGACTCAGTCACAGCAGCCTGTGTTTACTATTCCTTCCAGTCTGCTGCAGTGCTGCTACACAAAAACTTAACCTTTGCAAGCGGAACAGTCATTTCCAGTCTTTCTAAAAAGCATCCATCCCTTTTCAGGTCTGCAACTCCCAGTTCACATCTGTTCTGTTAAAGGTCAGTGCAATAGTTTGTCATTTTTCTCATCAACAAGTTTGTAATTTGACTTTGCAGTATAGAACATTTAAAACCCCACTGCTGACTATCAAAACACAGGCAGCAGAAAGAAAACTCATATTTTTGAATGAAGACTAGCAAGTTAATTGAAGAAATAACAATCTGCTTCTAGACACTTGCTGAGCTGAAGAAGAAACTAAATTATAACAGAAGTAATCTAGAAAGAATTATCTATGACATTTACAGGATAATTTTTTTTCTGAGCATGAGCAAAAGGAATATGCAAGCAATCATTCACAGATTACTTACAAGCTTGACCTCCAGCAAATCTGCATCAAAACATCTATGACCAAAGCAAAACCAGAATGGAAGGATATAAAATCATGGATATTAGGAAACCACTGTTCAAATAAATCAAAAGACCCCAAATAAGGACCAAAATAATTGGTTTTGGTGGGTTTTTTTTATTGCATTAAGGTGACCACAGAATCACAGAACAAAATACATTGGAAAGGACATATGGAGGTTATCTGCTTCAAACACCTCACTCAGTCAAGTTCTGATTAGACGGGCTGTGACCAGTCACACCCTGGATATCTCCAAGGATGAAGAATCTCTGGGCCCCTCTTCAACCATTTTGTCATCCTCGTGGAGAAAATCTTATGTGTGTTTGATCAGGATTTCCCTTCTTGTGGATTTTGTCTGTTACCCAGGACATATTGATTTGATTTCTCTGTAAGAAGTCTGTGCTTTTTGTGATTCACTCTTTTGCTGTGGAGAGTGTTATAGATATAAAAATTAAATTCAGTACCAGTCATACATACCCTGTCATACTGGTACTCTTAAATTACATCAGAAATTGCATACCTTTCTTTCCCAGATAATCTGGAACAAAACAGAAATAGGAAAGCAGAGAAAGTAATGAGTTGCTTTGGTTTTGACATTCTTCTGTGCCAAGCACAGATCTAAAATAAAAAAGAAGCTATTTTTGAGGATCATCTTTTAGCTCCTTGGTTCTGGATATCTCAAACCTGCAAGAGCTTTCAAAGTCCTGTACATGGCATCAGTATGGTGCAATTCTATTACAACAAAGTAATTTCTAAATTCATTCCTTTTCCTTTTTGCCCAGGTACGGGTAGAATAGGACCTTGAAAGGAAGGGATGGATGACAAGCATACTGTCCTACTGGGAGAGGAGAGAAAGAGGCAGGGAAAGACTGGGAAAAAGAGAGAGAGAGATTTCCTTTTTTCTTCCATTCTTTTTTTGATCCCTAAAGTAGCCAGAGTTTTGCTTCCAATTCAATTCTAGAATCCTTCTACTGTCTGGACTTGACTGCACCAGACCATTCAATCTTCCTAAAACAAGGACAAACATGTTTCTGCAGAGGCTACTACTTTAATCCTCGGGAGTATCTATATGAGTGTATAGTGTGCAACAGTGGTTCTGTCCAGCTATGAACCTTCCGTGTTGTTATACGTGAAGCTCTGTGCACTGCAGTAAGGAATGTCTGTCGGAGCTCAGACAGTGGCCTTTTTCTTTGTGGGCTATGTAAAACACGTGTGACCCTTGTGGAATTATTTTACACCTTTAATTTTTCCTCATTTATTTGAACACATATGTTTTAGAAAAATTTAGGACAATATTAAATAGACCACCACCCATATAATTTTAGGTGTTTCTTTTTTCTCAGAATTACAGATTATGCAACTAAAATTAAAACAAGGAACACAACATCTGTATTATATAGAATTTTTAAAAAGTTTCTTCCTTTTAATTTTGTAGAGTTTTCTCAAAAAAGATCTGCGATGCAGCAGTAACATTAGAAATAGTTTTTAAACAGGGAAAGTAAAGCTATGGGTATTGCATTATGAAGCCAAATTAAAGAGTACATAAGGATAATTAACCACCTAGAGATACACGTGTCTCTATTTGACTTTTGATAGTGTCTGCATAGGTAATTTTGGGAATAAATGGAGATAATACACCTTAGTGTATTAGAAAGTTCTTTAGGCATTGACCTTCATAGGCAAAAATCTTTACCATTTTTATTGCTTTTTAATCCATGAGTTAATATTATCTAGAATATCAACTGCAATGACAAGGACCTCAAACAGTGTTACAGTTCAGCTAGATCAGATCAATTACTTTTCAGTGAAGCCAGGATAGCATTTTCAAAAGCCCCGTAGTTCTCAGTCTGAAGTAATTTCTGAACTTAAAAGTTCAAATCCCACTGAAATGTAACACACCTCCTATTCTTTTCAGGAGTCTTTGAAAGTTTGCTTATTAAGCCTCCAAAGCTCAGATCTTCAGAGATACCCAAGTGCCAGTGTCTCACAGGTTTCAGTGGGAGATTGCTAGTCATTCAAATGCTTTTAAGCAGTGATCCATAGGTCTTCGCTGAAAATCAGATAGAGACTGCTTTGATAATGTACATAGGTCCCAACAAGAAACTTCCCCAAAGCAGTGTGAAAAGAAATAGTAGGAAAAACAAACTATTCTTCTGAAAACAAGTAACTTGGCACTGGCTGCTACATAGAGAAAGAGATAGTTTTTGTCTTCATTGTGATGCAATCTCCTGTCCTAGCTGAGCTGTGTCAGGACAATTTCAGTTACAGCTCTGCACCGAATTTAGTTACACCCTCTACAAAAAACAGAGCAAAGGGAAATACCTAAATCATTTACATCAGCAACTGAATAGCTAAAAACCCCCTAGCTGGGGAAAGATCCCCTACTGATGAAAGCAGAGTTTTTAATTGGGTATTGTGTCTGTCTAGGGTGGAGTTGGTTTTGTTCACATCACCTTGTATGGTGCTAGATCCTGCATATGTGACCACTCTGAACAGCACTGGTAACACACCCTTTATCTACCTGGCTGAACAGTGCCCTAGAGTGACAAGTCCTTCTCTGTTTCCCACTCTCTCTCTCCCCTCCAGGCAAGTAGGCTGAGGGCAGGCAAGAGGATGGTAAAGGACATAGATGGGACAGCTGATCCCAAGCGACCAAAGGGTATCTCATAGTTATATATAACATCATGCTTAGTGATTAAACTGAAGGGATATTTTCCATCATCACCCTTGTTCAGGGACTGATTGAACACCAGGCAGCTGGTGGCGTGTGACTGCTCTCACATCACTTGAATTTTGTTATATTTTGTTTCCCTTCTCCCCTCCACATATGAAGCTCTCTTTATCTCAATCACAAGTTTTCTTACTTCTGCCCTTCTGAATCTCTCCACTGTCCTGCTGTAGGAAGTGAGTAGCTGTGTGGGTCTGAGCTGCCTACTGGGGTTAACCCATGACAAACCAGACCATATTTTATGCTCAGAAATGCAACTTCCCAAAGAGTATTGCAGTATGGCTGCCACAGCTCACATCTTTCAAAGAGAAGTAAGCAACTTTGGAAGATCCTGACCTTTTCTAGTTATGTAGTCATAGTATTGAAGTACTTCAATTCATATATTTTTTCCTCTTTCAATTCAGAGTGGAATAGAAAGCATCAAAAGGACAGAAATAAACACTCTGGTGATAATTTCTGTGTGATTATCGAACCATGGAATCATTAAGGTTGGAAAAGACCTCTAAGATCATGGAGCCCAGCCATTAACCTAACACTGCCAGGTGTGCCACCAAAACCATGTCCCCAGGCACCCCATCTACTTTCCAGGGATAGCAATTCCCCTGCTTCCCTGGGAAACCTGTTCAAATGTTTGACCACCCCTTCCATCTAATCAAAACCTTCCCTGGTGAAACCTGAAGCCCTTTCCTCTTGTCTTATCACTTGTTACCTGAGAGAAGAGTCCGACCCCCACCTGGCTGCACCCTCCTTTCAGGCAGTTGTGGAGAGCCATAAGGTCACCCCTGAGCCTCCTTTTCTCCAGGTGAAACAGTCCCAGCTTCCTCACAGGACACTCCTCACAGGACTTGTGCTCCTTCATCAACTTTTTTGCTCTTCCTTGGACATGCTCCAGCAGATTGGAAGAGAATTTTTTAAATTTCACAGCAGATAACGCTCACGTGAAGTGTAAGCTTGATTTCAGAAAGTCATGCAGTCCAGGTAGGTCCTTTTAAGAAAGAACTAGTGTCAATTTCATCTGAGGCAACTTTGGCTCAAGAATAGTTACTCATTTATTCCTAGAAGCCCCCTGTTTTTTGGAGATGGGTGATTAAACAGAACTAGACAAGGTAGGCAAGACCCATTACCTAAAATTTAGCATCAGAGTCTGTATTTGCCTTGTCTCAGTTTGATGGCTCTTAGGGAGGAGTATGTGTGACAGAACAAAATCTAAAAACCCATCCATCTGGTCATTCAAGAGGGAGAATTTTATCAGATACTTGCTAAGAGGGAGAATGGAGTCCTGAAGCACTATTTTTTTTTAACCAAACAGTGATGCTGAAGTAATGGGTTAGCTTCAGGAGTTACCTTAACCATTTTCCTATTCTATAGCCTGTGCTCAACAAACTTTTTCCTCATCTTATGTGATTTGCTCTGAGAGAGCTTGAAATCTTACTTTTTCCTTACTAGAGCATAATTAAATAAATGTGTTAAAATGCCTGTGAATTTTCACTCCACAGCAGCTTTAAAAAAAAACCCAATACGAGCACTTTTAAGAGCAGATGATTTCACAATTTATGCAAAGGAATGTAAGAGTGCTATCTGGCTTCTGCAAAACAGTTCTCCTCTAAAGCACAAAGCTTATTGCCTGACATTATTAGATATATCAACTATTTAAGTAAATGCTGTCACTTTTTTTTTTTTTTAATGCTACCAAAGACTTAAAATTTCAGTGCAGAACTGGCCATTAGAGTTAATCTTTATTTCTGACAGAACTCATTAATTCACATGGGGAGAGATTTCAGTTCACAAAACTCACTGGGTTTTTTTCCATATCATTACCATTCTTTGCAACACTGTTCTCCTTATTTAGGTGCAACAGTAAAAGCAGTTCATATTCCTCCTAAATGACTTCAGTTACCTTGTGGAGGTACTACTGAGTTCCACCAGCTTATGTTAGCACATTTTTAAAATCTGACCAGCAAAGTAGAAATCAATTCCTGTCTTTGATGTCAATAGATTTTAAAATGTCCTAGCATTGAGTTAAGTAGTAAAGTGCTTTTAAAAAGCATCCATATTGTTTGATGTCTTTCACAGGAATACTGTTTTAGCCTAGTTATAAGGATAGGGATGAAGCCTGACTGCATCCATTTTTTTCTCAGACTTGATGATCAGGCCTAGGGGTTGTCTGAATTGCCAAGAGTCACGCCTATGTACCTTCTATAAACTGTACAGTCATATATACATCTTGGAACTGAGAATCATCTTCAGCTGTTATCTAGTATGGAAGCAAAATGTATTAAAATAGGAATGAACTTAAAAGAACTGGCTTCTAACCTCCTTTGCAATACTGTTGTTGTGGGGTTTCTTTAAAGTGTGTGGAGCTAAATGCAGTGTTTGACTTGTGGAATTGATAATAATTTCTTATATTCTTGCATGAGTTTTTCAAGAAGTTAGATGACATCAGCACTTCATTCACATGGGGACAGAATCTGTATAGGAGAAAGCTGCTTGAAAAATTAAACAGGCCAAGGTTAAAGTTTTAGAACATATTTCCAGATTTTTTAATGATCTGGGAAAGAAAAAGCAATTAAGTATTTCAGCTGCTTGCCAGCTACACTGCACAAAGAATCTGGCACTATTGCCCACTTTGAAATTGAAAACAGAATTTAATTTCTAATAGAAGGGAAAACATACACAACTTTAGGAAAAGGCAGATGCTGCTGGCTGATCCTAACAAATCCAAATACCACATGCATTACAACTAGGAAAATTTACTTAAGAAAACAGTATGAAGGACTGAGCTGATATGCATTGCTGAACCCAAGTATTTTGCAGGGAATACATGACATTAAAATATTTTCATTCTGCTCATAGAGCTCACAGAGGTCAGTGAGGTATCTTCCACACTACAGAGCCCTGTCTGTGTCCTGGACATGACAGGCTGCAGGAACTCACTGGCCATCAGAAACAAGCGTTGCTCTAAGCTGAGTTGCTCAGAGCCACTCTGCTCTGTGCCCTGTTCATCCTGGGCTGGCCAGCAGCCCAGCAGGCCCACAGCACCCACCCAACCAGCCTGCAGTTTTCCTTGCCAGGCATCTCTGCAGCACTGCCATGGGGGTCAGGGTGCCTGGGGACTGCCCCCTCCAGTTTCAGTCCCTGGTACTGCCTCAGCCAGAGGGATCAATTCCTCCTTCTTGCCTAACATTGCCAAGACAGTGGAAACTTGCAGAAATGAAGCAAGGTATCTGACATTTCTACAATTTGGAATCACCAGGACACACATTCACATCAAAGCCATCGAAGCGTCCAACTGTCACACACTGCTGTTCCTCACTCTCTTGCGTACATGCTGACCAGAAGAAGGAGACAAACTGACTCCACAAACAAGAGAATCTTCTCGTGTCAGTAAGCCAGGTTTCAAACACACAAGTGGAAAATCAGAAAAACCTGATAAAAGAAATACAAAACACTCCCAAATCCTGTGTGTGTTGCCACAAGCACATCTCCTGTTTCTGTTATGAATATAGTTCAGTCAGGCCAGCCTGCATCCTCAGCATTTGTGCCATGGAAATCTATTCTCCAAGTCATAGACTCACGGGTGCCCCTTGCAGGTAACTCCCTGATCCCAAACCCGTAACTCTTTCTGAGGGAAAGCAGATCTCATAGAGCTCTTGGCTTGCCTTCGTTTCATCAAAAGGCCTGGCTGCAAACCGAAGCATATAAACTGTGTAATTAATCAGAACTCANTAAGAAAATCATAAGAAGAAACATTTCAACAAGCTCTCTTAAGCAAGGCATAACCAATGAACACTATCCTGTCCCACTGACACCAATTTGGTGTTTTTGACCTCTGTCTCCACAACTAGAAAAAGTAAATTATTTCCTCAGGAGCAGTGAGACCAAGAAGCAGACCAGGAATACAGTCCTCCTAATTTCCAGTCCTCTTCCCAGCATCCAGGCTTCAGCTAATCCTGAAAGAAACATGTCCACAAAACAGAAACAATCTATTTGGCCGTTTGTGATATCAACAGAGAGATTACAAAAGAGGGAATTTTCACAGTTGAGCTTAATTTACCAAGACAGTTGTTTCTTCACTGTGTCCACAATATTATTTCTCTTAGTCATGTTTTGCCTAATGTGAAACAGTAGTGTTTCTTAAGTTTTTTTCTGCCTTTTAGAACAGCCACACACAGTAGGCCTGATGGATACTCCCAGCAGGAACAATTCCAACAGGATTGTTGCTTTTCTGGTTTGTTTTTAATCATATATAAAATGTGTCGAGGTACTAACTAAAGCCAAAACACATGGACACTTCTCACATAAAGGCTCCTATTACAGATTTCATTCATCCCATTTTGCCACTATTGTGTTTTATAAGCCTAACTACTACATACGTAGCTACATACAGTGGGAAGGAGAAAAAGTAAGAGGTTTAACTCTTCATTCAAAAGAACCTGAAAGCTGTTTTACCCTGGGAGATTATGTGTGTACAGTTTCTTTAGCTCTTAGGCACTGTTTTTCTCAGGGCGAGGGAAGTGAAAAGAGCGAAAGAGAAGTCAGTGCATTTTATTTATCTTCATTTTTTTAGCCACATGTAATTTTCTGGCACATATTTTATTCCCTTAAGCCTTGTAGGTTCTATTTCTTCATTGAACACCTGCACATCCAAAAGGTTGGTACAACTCAACTTCACAAGGCTTTCAACTCTCTTTCTGATAACATCCTCATAGGCAAACTCAGGAAGTGGGGACTGGATGAGCAGACAGTGAGGTGGATTTGGAACTGACCGGACAGAAAAGTTCCAGATGGTCTGTCAGTGGCACAGGATGCAGTTGGAGGCCTCTCACTGATGATGTCCCCAGAGGATCCATTCTGGGCTCTTATTCTTTCACTTATTCATCAGTAACCTGGATGAAGGGGCAGACACCTTCTTAGCAAAACTAGAAGCAGTGGCTGATCCATCAGAGGCCTGTGCAGCCCCTCAGACAGACTTCAACAGGCTGGAGAGGTGGGCAGAGAAGGGAGAGCTCATCAATATCTACAAGTATTTGAAGAGAAGGTGCCAAGAGGATGGAGACAGGCACTTCTCAGTGGTGCCCAGGAACAGGACAAGAGACAATGGACAGAAGCTGGTGCACAGGAAGTTCCACCTGAACATGAGGANCTGTCTTATCTAGACAACCAACTAAAACTTTTCTGTTATGACACTTTTTTGCATGTTAGGGGAATTGGACTGTTTTCTAAGTATGAATGTTGAATACAACTGGCATAGAGATACTCAGGTAAAGCTGTTTAAAGACGTGATTGATTCCAAGTCAAAACAAAGTCCTCAGAACTGCGTTTTCTGAAAAAGCGAGTGAAGTTGCTTTTCTGAGGTAGACTGAACAGCTCAAGCTTCAAACTTTCTGGCTTATTTATTAAATAAGCCAAACCAGATCAAACCAGACTGATCAGATAAAATAAAAATAAAAATAAAAATAAAA
>VYXC01000531.1:86901-132126 GCA_013397175.1 Platysteira castanea
AAAAAAAAAAAAGTGGCTTATTGGCAAATATTGCCAGCCTTTCAAGAAATTGTTTGAAGCACTCAACTCAAATTCTTCCTGATTTCAGGTCAGACAAGAGGTTATAGAAATATTATCTCAGTGGTTTCTCAGATGCTGAATTTCCTTCTTCATGAAAGAGCTAATGCTTTCCACTCTGATTTAGCCAAAAACTGTCTAGGTGTACCCACAGCCTCAGCTGATCCAATTTAGTTGTGGGCACTTTTAAAAGAAAATTCTAGGAACCAGGAGGCAGCTGTGACAGTCCATGATTGCAAATAGAAACTGCACCTTGGGAAGTCCTGCACACTGCTGTGCACCCCAGCATCCTGCATCTGGGCTGTAGCAGCCAAGCCCAGGATCCATTCTGCAGGGGTTGCAGTCAGTATTAAAGGCTTTCCAATTTTATCATCCCTTTCTCATTTACCTAGCCAATTTTAAATCCTGCTGGTTAGACAGAAAGGATTAAAAGCTAATGAATGGAAACAGAGTTTAGCAACCAGAAACTGGTTTCTAAGAATTTGTTATTCAATATGCCAAAGAATTTTGGCAATACTAATTTTAACTTTTAAGACATATAGAATATTCTAATTCCAATTATTCACATAGAAATTGGTATTTAGTTGGTAAACACAAATATCAAAAAAATAAACTCTGCGTATGCGGTCAATGATTTTGGTTTTGTTGGTTGTTTCATTGTTGTTTTAGCATGGGATATTTTGCCAAATAATCAAATTTGGTTTCCTGTTCCAGTCCTGGTCTGAGCTGGAACATAACTGAGTTTTGTACTGGAGTGAGAAGTGAGGCATAGCTGAGCACTGGAACCTTCCTACTTATATTAGAGATTTAACCTTGACAACTGCTGATGAAAGACAGTACTTCTCTGCTAATTAAGTCAGTACTAGAGAAAAGAATGTAGAAAACAAATAAAGCTTCTTCAGTCTGCGAAGAAAGTTTGCAATATCGAGCTGCAGATAAAATGCTTGTAATTTCATTTTTTATCTAAGGTAGCTCCAAAATGAGAAAACCTGGTGTGTGCTGTGAAGAGTGCTTCTTTTTGCAATACTACAAAGTTGTACATTACCATTCTTTAACATACATCTTATACTGTCTTAGGTATTATGTAAAGAACAGGTAATGTAAAAATATACAAGAAAATGAAATATCATCCCAACTGTCTCCATCATATAAAAGATGCTCTATCTTTTAAGACAAATCTGCTGCCCAAGAGCTGTTGAATTCTTCTGTTCTTTTGGAAATGGGATTTTTTTGGAAGCAAGACTTCCATGTACAAATTAAGATAATGTAGGAAGCTAAAGGAGCTTGGGCTTTTCTCAGCCTCTACATAGGAGTATGCTTTTCCTGTCTCTTTAGAGCTACATCTATAGTCTGGCAGGTAAATGATATAATTTTTAGGCTCTGGTTACCTGACCTGGGAGATAAGGCCAAGGAAGATCACAACTCCCTCCTTGTTCACACATCACAGTTTTTCCAGAAGGAATAAAAGGAGCCTATAGACACAGGAAAAGGAAAATAATAGCGCACATTCAGACAAAAGGAAAGCACAGTTTAGCCTCATCTAGCCAGACGTGCTTTGAGCAGGAGCCAAATGTGGTGTAGTTGTCATTTCCAGCTTAAACTATCCTGTGCTTCTGTGGCTATTAGGCTGGAGGGGTGTCTTCCTCATGTAAACAAGAGTAGAAGGTTAAGCAAATCTGTGTATATGTTAGAACTGTCCTAAAACTTCTAATCCATTCCTAAAATCCATTACAAAGATTTGTGTGTCACCAGCTGTCATATTTCCTGCTAAATTCTCTTATTCTTCCCTATGTTATGCAGGTTGCTGTGTGAAGTTGCTGTTGGTACTGCGCCACATTAGAGCAACATCAACAATTTTTCTTTTTTCCATTTTTAAGTTGGAGGTCTCTGACTTTCTGGAGAGGACAATATACTGTCCCTCTTCGCAGAGGTCTATGACAGGCACTGTGAGATGCAACAATCCTGTTAAAATGCCCTGCAGCATGAAACACACCAAACAGATGCAGTCACAGAGTTCTACTAAGTCGGTGTTAAAACACAGTTCTACAAAGATTCAAATAACTGTTTTCAAAATTTCAGTGCATATTAAACTGCAACTTAAATACATTCAATTTCAAAGATATTCAAAAGCACATTTTAACCCTACAGACATTTTAATTATCATTTAATCATGTAAAAAAAAAACATACTGGGGACACAACAGTGTTGTTTAAAAAGAAATTTAAAACAAAAAAAATTAGAAGAAAACTCAAATGTAAACTACAAAACTTGAATTTATTTTTTAACTTTGTGGTCAGAAAGAATAGCCATAGCCACATTTTTGCTTTTTTTTTTTCAAAATAAGGTGTGTTTCAAGAAGCATGCTGATAAAAATCTAGTATTAGAGTCTACCGTTACTTGAAGACTAGAACTCTGAAACAGATGAATCTTGTGGTCCATCTGCTCCTCCCAGAAGTCTTTTCTCTGGTGCTTCACTCTGCTAAAAACCTCACTTCAGCACAGAAGAAAGGAAATCCTTCAAAAACATTTTCACAGGCAGTTGCTGAACTGCAGAATAACCTTTCACCTGAGAAATCTCTTGGAAAGTGATGTAGAAAACACTCATATCTATTCAGTCTGGGGCAGGGATATAAACTCAAGTTTCTGGCTCAGCTGTTTGAGTATGAGAAAGTCAGACAGTCTGGTCTAACTTCATAGAAAATGGAGAAGTAAAAAGAAAATACAAAGGGAAGGATCAGCAGCATGGAGTATTCAGGATCTTGCCTCAAAAGAGGCTGCAGGAATTCAAACTGAGTCTGCATTATCCCAGATGTGGATCCTTCTCAGCCCAGCCATTAGGAGTTGAGGTCTTGGAGCATACTTCCTCTCTGATGGAAGGAAAAAAGGCAGGGTTTTGCAGACTTTGGCTAACAAAAATAATTCTCTAGCCAGCCTTAAGGAGGATAGGAGCTTCCCAAGGCTTTCATCTCCTCTCTGACTCATTTTTGGCCATGAATAAAGTATTCCAACCTTCCCCTCTCTTTTCCTCCAGCTGTAAAATGATATCAGTAACCCCTCCTGGCTTCTGATGCCTGCAGTGAGAATTAAGTTCACCCATTCCAGCATATAGAGCTACCCAGGTTAACCAAACTAAGCTTCAGTTTTCTTTTTATAGCAGCAGTATGGAACATAACCACGGCAGAAGAAAAAGCTGCAGAAGCTGCACTTGTGTTACAGACAGGAAGGTGAGAGGAGGAAAGGAAGAGAGACAACATTTTGTGTACCTCACTTTGAGCCCTGAAAGAAGCTTCTGCTGATACAAATCATATGTTGACGTTTTTAATGTGACTGGTTTTTAAAGTTTTCTAAGAAGGGACAAACTGAGAACTGGCAAGCCTTGCCAAATGGACACTCTTCCACTCAAGCATTACTTCTCAGTACTGACCACGAGTCACTTTTCCGCCCTGTTATCAGTGTCACGACATAAACAATGGATCACTAATATATGCTGTATCTCACACAATAGAAGTAGAGGCATGTTTTAGACAACCTTATGTTCTTACAAAATATCTAAGAAATATTTGGACCCGTTTAGCATACCTGATCGGCTTAACTGCATTTAAAGTACTGTTTTGCCTGTTTATTCTTTGAAGTTTGTCCTATGAGGAAGACTTGATACCACTCAAATGAAAAAAAAAGAAAAAAACTAAAAAAAAAAAAAAATCAAGTTCTTGTATAAAGTACCAGTAGCAAGTGCACCTCTGGGACTTCCCAGAAATCCTGCAGAAGGATTTTTCAGATAATCAGACAACAATTAACAAGTTCCTAGAGCCAACCATCAGAGCTTTCTACATCTCCTTCCTCTTCACAGATACAGTGATCTTGCTGGAGAGCAGACTTATTTAATATTTCATAGCATAAAATAACATCTCTTGCAGCAGGCTGTCACCTCAGAAGATAAGGGAATTAGCTCTGTTCTCACTTTTTATCCGTCTTTTTATTTTCTTCCCTGCAGTAATAGTGCTACCAGTTGCACCTTTTCGTCGTACCTCCTTGTTCCCTTTATACTGCCTCTTTAGTGATGAATATTTCATGGTTTTTTTCTAGGAGCAGAAGGGAATGCATTCCAAAAGCAGATAGAAAACTAAGACACAGAAAGTTTATGAGCTCCATTTCACATTTGTTTGCATGTGTTGTCTTCCTCAAGACTTGCAGCACATTGCACATTGCATTTTTAATTAGTTACCATCACCACCACACATTCACATAGAAATTCACTCTTCAAGGTAGAGACTCTTTATTAGCTTATTTGAAACATATCCAATTTATATGGGCTTTACCATAAACATGTGGGTGAAGGAACAGAAGCCTTTGGATCTTCAGTAGTACTCTGCACCACTCACCACCACTCTCCTGTACACCACTTGCATGCACATCACTGTTTCTGATTATCAGCACACAGGTCCCATTCCACAAAACAGCAGGACCTTTCTGTCTATTCTGAATAGAAATGTAATGGAAAATTCCTCTTCCTAAACAATGTCTTTCCAGAGCAACACTGTATATAATATTGATATGCCTCAACATGATCAGATTGCTGAAGTAACATAATGGCTACTGGGTTTCTTGGGACACACTCTATCAGTTACAGCATCTTACTTGAAAACTCAAAGCCACCACACAACATCTATAGCCATTGTTCTGCAAGGAAGGTCTTCCTTTGAACAGAGGTTTTAATTTAACTTTCCTGAGTCAAATGTTCACATATTAGTCTGTCCACCTAGGAAGAATCAATACTATGTTTTCTCAGGCTGACCTAGTTATGGAATCACAAAATCTCAGCTGATTGTCTGATGTCAGGAGTCTGAAGGAAATCAGAATCTCTCAACTTCTGCATCAGTATCTTCCACAACTGGATGGACAACTAGGTTTATATAATGTGCTGCAGCTAGGAAATGCAGTTTGCTCAAAAGTTCCATCTTCAATTCAATGCACTGTTTTGCTGCTAAACCAGCAGAGTTTAAAAGTTTACAAAGCAACAGAGTTCGAAAAAATGGATTTGCAAAAATACTTGTATTCTACTATTTTTCTTTCTAGATGGTGCACTGGGCATTCACAATCAACCTGCAAGTAGCAGTTAAAGTGCAACCATGAATGTTCTGGTCTTGCTGCCGCAGCAAGAATGGTGCACCAACATTCTGCGCTTTGGAGTCTAGCCCCTGAATCTTGGGTCAGATGTGCATTGGAATGCTGAAAATCTTGACAACTGTGATGGATGTCAGTTTTGAAGTAAAAAAAAAAGTATGAAGAAATATTTCTCAGTGAAAAATACAAATGCATGGCTAGCATGGAAACAGAACTGCCAGAAACCCCCAGCTTCTATTGAAACCCATTCTCCCTAGTCCTTCCCAACTGTTTTCAAGTATTTAGTAAGTGACTTGATTACTTATCTTTTAATAATTCTCTTAACTACATTACAGCACAGCAAAATTATCAAGTAGGTTAAATCAAAGGTAATTCACTAAAAGTTGGTATATGCATTTTTCATG
Organism: Platysteira castanea; assembly: GCA_013397175.1. Classification (NCBI taxonomy): domain Eukaryota; kingdom Metazoa; phylum Chordata; class Aves; order Passeriformes; genus Platysteira; species Platysteira castanea. The sequence continues at coordinate 92,487 of VYXC01000531.1, forward strand.
GCACCTGAGATTTCTAACTACGTTTCATTGCTCATTGTTGAAAAAAAACAGGTACTGATCATATTCTGAGATGCAAAAAACACACTTCTTCTGTGCACATACAATGATCATTAATATTTGAACTTCACACTGATGGAAATTGATAGTTAACTCCATATTTTTGTTACAAATTACCATTTTAAGCTACAGACTTCAAAGCAGTGCAGGAAAATACCATAAAGCAAACCAGATGGACAATAAACAGTGTTAAACAGACTAGTTTATCTGAAGTGAGAGCTGCAAGGAAAAACAGAAAAATAAGACACTTTGAAAAATTCTGTAACTATTTCCCAGTTAAGTTACAATAAGCTTAAAACGCCATCAGACGTAGGTGAAAGAGGAACTGAAATAGCTCTGAGATGTGCCTAATCCCACTAATGTACCCCAGGAGGCAGTTAGCAATCAGCCCCCAGCGAGCTGAAGCATTTGTACCCCTATCAAGTGTGGCACAACCACTGTCCCACCGAGACCAGGTTCCAGTCCCCAACACGCCTGGGCTTCTTAGGAAGAGGATTTTTTAGTTCTTCTGACAGATGAGCAAATTCAGAGTTTCTCCAGCAGGACATCATGAGAGAAGATTGAAGCTCTGTCCCTTGCAATCATTTCTTTATTGATTATAAGTGATGCCAACATGATTCTCTAATTTATACATATTTGTGTAAACTTACTACCTTTTTTTTTGAGAAACTGCTTCTAAGAAAAAGGTAAAGGGAACAAGTGGGCTTGATTAGCACAGTTCCCTGTGAAACTCTTACACATTAAGAATTTTAAACCTTGAAAAGCTTTTTAAATTGCACAGATTGTCTCTAAGCCTACCTAAACCACCAAAAATGTAGGGAAAAATACAGATAAAATGTTTGCCATCAGCTGAAAGCCTATAGCCCATTTTCCTCTCTCTAACGACTTATTATTAGATAATTAACTAAAAAAGTTTCAGATTTGTTCCATGTATAGAAGTTTGCTTTTTATCTGAGTTCAGAGCTACCTGAGAGTCATCCATTGCTATTCCAAGTACAGTCATCAAGGTAACAGTTCCTGAAAGCCAAACATGTTTGCTTTGTTTGTTTTATCAGCCGAAAACAGTCCTACAGTTCTCATGTTTGCAACTACGGATGCATCTGAAGTACTTTATATTCTTCAGGTACTCTCCACTTCTGCACTCTTCATGCATATGTAAAATCCATGAGCTCAGTAAATGAAAGAGAATACATGAAAACATAATTTCCATTTAGTACAATTTTATGTGTAGATCTCCACTGTGCAACTCCAGCAGCTGAGCAGTGAACTATCAGCCAAAACCAGAAAAGTTCAAAGAAATACAAAGGGAAAATCAGAAGTCTCATGTCATGTCATCTTTGTTACAGCAGTGTAATTAAAGACATTCAACTCCAATTTTACTATCAGGTAAATAGTTATCTTCCTTTTTCCTGGATTGTTAAAAATAAGAAGTCCAAATTAATAGTATTCAGAAATGCTTTTCCCTTTGAAACAAGATCATCATAGTCAGAGTGTTGACTGAGGTGCTACATGATGGTTAAGACACTGTGTGTCCCTGATAAGTAGGGATAGCAATCAGGAGAGAGGTTGGTATCTGCCTAATATCTTAGCCTCTTGCAGACCAGTTTCTGCAATTTACAGTTGCCTTCTGTCAGAAAATAAGTGGTCAGAAAGACTCAGAATTCACATCTCACTTAGAAAAACGTCTCTGTTGTGTAAAATTAACTATGATTACACAAAAACGTCAGAGAAACATGTTTTTGCTGAAGAAAGTAACTTCTTTCCAGTAGAACCACAAAATAATATGGCAAAAGCCCTAAAAGACAGATGAAAACCCATTTAAACTGGAAAATAAACCTGTATGTTAAAAAACTCTTACTGGCAGAGCAGCAGAAACAAATAGCAACATTTATGGATTGTGCAGAAAAACAGATTTTGAATACCTGGTATATAAATGCCCATAATGAAGCTTAAGGCTTGTCAAGTGTGGCTGTTGCGTTATTGTCCAAGAAGGCACCTTACTGAGCATCAACAAAGTTTGCACATGTCCAGCACCTACTGTTGCAAGTGGTGGCTTTACATCCCTTGAGACGGCAGATTTACAAATTTAGGTCCTGTGAAGACAGGCGAGTGAGACATTGTATTAACTACTAGATGTAATCATTCCTACTGTTCTGTTAACACAACAGAATCCATGCCCTGTTACCTTACCGAAACAAAGCAGGCCACAGGCTGCTCTGGGCACTCCTGAACTGTGAAAAACAGCAAGATTTAGGCATCTGCATCTGCAGTCAGTACTGATAAACAGGACCAGGTGGAAGGGCAAACCTCATCACAAGTATAATATAAGACTTGCACTGAGAAGGCACATACTTTTTGAGGTTTATGGCTCTTTGTACAAATAACTACAATCATTCAGATTTTGAGCAAACAAATCTTGAATTCAGCCAGCCTGGAAGGGACTGTCCAAAACATCTATCCACCAAAACTTCCCATCCTGGTTTGCACACTGATCAGCCAGATTCCAGCTTAAGCAGTTGGGGAAAGAAATGTGATTGTCTGGTATCCTTTGAGAACTAAAAATCATGAGGCAGACTTCTTGCCCTTTTCCTTCAGCTAAATCTTTTCTTAGCCTAAGCTGTGTCACTGACTTGACAGGTACAGTAAATAAGGTATTATTTAATATAAAACCAGTGCTCCTATATATTTTAGGATGTGCATTCTAAAAAAAAAAAACCCCAATATAATGTTGGGAAGTTAACACTTTCTAAAAAACAAATATTAAAATAGAGAAATCTGAGAAATAAGATGAACAAGATTTAGAAATTATGCAAAAGGTTGTAATAGTAGACTATATGCTCATTCTCTGACCAGATCAAATCACTGGTTAACTCTGACACAGAAATAGAACAGTCGTGGCATGTTACATGGACAGCAAATTCTTTCAACTTCCCCTTTTCCCTCCACTGCATAGCACTGCATCTAGATTAAGGAATATATGTGTAGTGGGTGGACCCTGCCTGGATGTCAGGCACCCATCAAAGCTGCTCTATCACTTTCCTCCACAAGTGGACACAAGAGAGAAAATAGGGTCCATGAATTGAGATAAGGACATAGGGAGATCACTCACCAAACACCATCATGGGCAAAAGTCTTGGGATATTAATTGAATATATCAGCTTGGGATATTAATTGAATTTATTTCTAACAAAATCAGAGCAGGATAATGAGAATTAAAATAAATCTTAAAAACACCTTTCCCCACCCCTACCTCCTTCCTGGGCTCTACCTTCTCCCCACCAGCAGCACAGAGAGACTGGGAATGGTGGTCAGTTCTTCATACATTGTTCCTGACACTGTTGAGGGAGAAGAGTCCCTGCTCTAGTGTGGGGTGCCTCCCATGGGAGACTGTTGTCTGTGACCTTCTCCAGTGTGAGTCCGTCCCATGGGCAACAGTTCTCCATGAACTGCTCCAACGTGGGTCACTCTTCCACAGGGTGCAGTGCTTCAGGCACAGCCTGCTCTCATGTGGGTCCTCCACGGGTCACAAGTCCTGCCAGGAGATCTGCCCCAGCAAGGGCCCCACTCTCCATGGGTCTGCCAGGAGCCTGTTCCAGCACAGGCCTCCCAAGGGGCCACCGCCTCCTCTCAGCATCCACCTGCTCCAGGATGGGGCTCCTCCCCAGGATGCAGGTGGATCTTTGCATCCCCGTGAACCTCCAGGGGCTGCAGGGCACAGCTGGCTCACCATGGGCTGCACCATGGGCTGCAGGGGAATCTCAGCTCTGGTGCCTGGAGCAGCTCCTGCCTCTCCTTCTGCACTGACCTTGGCGCCTGCAGGGCTGTTCCTCTCACATATTCCCACTTTGGTCTTCTCTGGCTGCAATTACACCTCTGCAATAACTTTTCTTGTCCTTAAATATGTTATCCCCAAAGCATTACCACCATTTCTGATTGCCTCAGCCTTGTCCAGCAGGATGTCTGTCCTGGAGCCAGCTGGCACTGGCCATGCCAGACATGGAGGAAGCTTCTGGCAGCTTCTCACGGAAGCCACTCCTTTAGCCCCTGCTACCTACACCTGGCCACAGGAATCCAATACAGGAAATACAGATGAAAAGCTAGATGTCCTGCCCCTGCTACTTGCTGCTTCAAAGAGAAAATGAGCAGGTAAATCAAACATATACTTCAAATATCAGTACCCAAAGTACAGGTAACCCAGTGTGAACACAAAAATTGACAAGCTTCAACCTAAAACCTGTGTCTAAGTCTCAGATTATACTGGATGCTCAGTAAAGGACTCTGGAGAGAGTCTGTTCTCCATGCATCAATGCATTAAAATACATTTTCAAAACATCAATACGTTCATATCAAATTAGCACAGTTTTGCAAGGATTTTCACTTAAGTCAAATTGCATTCATTACTGCTAGTGACTCAGGTGTCCTATAAATATAGACCTTATTCTGCTAGTAAAATCAAGCCCATTGACGGTTCAAGTAAATATTTGCATGTCTCTGCAGAGCATGTTCCATCCATTCTCCCCCAGGCAGATATCCATATGAATGCTGCATAGTGCCTGTGGTTCAGGTATACAACTGCACAAATGTTGTATACAACTTGCCAGAGACAGAAACAGAGAGGACTGGAGACAGCATTTACTCAGGCAGAAAAAGTGCTGCAGGGAAAAATTTTTCACAGGAATCCCATCTTCACTCTCAAATTTGAACTCTGGCTTAGTAAAATTCATTCAGTTAGAGACTCTTCATACTGAAGAGTTTTCTCAACCATAATAACTTGCCCAGAGGAAGATCTGGGCCTCCATAATCGTTTACTGCACCAAACCTCTACAGTGACAGATAATTTTTGACTTTCTGTTCCAGACAGATACACATTTCACACACGAAATGGGGAAAAATGCCAAAAGAGTAAAATGGCCTATGCTAAAATACCCTTGAAGACAAAGGTAAGCCTGTGAATCTATTGCCACAGCAGAGGCTTTTCTCTATAAAAAGCACATCTATTTCTTTTTAGGATAAATTACAAGGTATGCCAAGACCATTTATAGAATACCATGGTCTAGTGATCCCAGATTTCCTCCACAGGTTGGGTCTGTTAGTCATTTCATCTGATTAAATGCTAAGCAACCATTAAATTACTTCACTGGATAAACTGTTAAAGAGCTGAGGTTTTTCCTCCATCAACAGCTTTCCAACGGATCCGCTGCTCTTGTGCAAAGCAGTCTTCTCTCAAGGCCAAAACCTTCTGTCTCAGTTTTTTTGAAAACAGAAGCTTTTTCTTTGGCAGCCTGATCCTGCTCCACGGCAGGAACACGCCACATTGCTCCTGGTGGGAATTTGCACAACTTTTTAAAGTTTTGACTGAGCTGCAAGAAAGTTCCTCCTCCAACTGCAGCTATGTGGTATGCAACAAAACATGCATGGCAGGTGACAAATCCACATTTCTCAGGGTATGGAAAAAACCTCCCCCAAAGACAAAAAAAGTCTGCTATGAACTAAAAATGGTAGTTAGATTTGTACTGTCACTTCCAAATCTCTCTCTGCTAAAGTGAAAAGCAGCTGTTTATGACCATTTGGGAACACTCTTATCCTGTCTGAATGTAGAAACTGGAGTGATCAGCTAAGATAAAACTAGTAATAAATAATTGGTTTAAAATATTTATGTAAAACACATTACAAAATTAAAGAAAGAGAAATGCTCATTCAAAAGCAAGTTCTTGCAGAACTGCATACAAGAATACACAGGAAATGTTCTGCAGCTTCACAGGCTTAATAATATCTGCCATTTGTAAAGGATATTTATTTTATATTATGACCACCAAAGACCTGCTAACAGCCAAACCTGCAGGCTGAATTATTAGTGTGTTAATTTCAATTACCTTCTTCCACATTAGACCTTTGTGATACCAAGAAAAATGCTCATTCTTAGAGAATGGGTAGGTAATTTGACAGGAATGACAGGATAAAAAGAAACAGCATTTTTTTTGTCAGAAAGACATTTAACTGAGCAGGAGGTTAGAGAACAGTAATTAATCGCTTAATTGTTTTGAAAAGACAAGCACTAAAAAGTGTGACCTTTCATTGACACTTTGCTGCAATCGTACATTAATTATTGCTGAATTGCAATGACTCTCCTGTGGGAACACAGGATATTCTCATTAATACTGGGCAAGTTCACCATGGTCATGGCTTTTATAACAAATGCCTAATGCTAAATTAAAGGACTGTTTGGCTCTTGGTCTGATATGTCCAGAAATCTTAATAGAATTTTTCTCTGTGAAACATTTCTTGCATTTAAAAATTAGTGATTCTCATGGTCCAAGGAGCTGGCAGAATGTAATTTAAAAAACACACTGAAAAAGACAAAATGGAGAACTTAGCTAGACTGGAAGAGGTTTTTTATCTATCAGCTATTTTTCTTCTAATTTTTCACAACAGATTTGGCAAAGTTCAGTTCTTTAGTCCACGGAAGTCAAGGAACAAGTCTTGAATAAAAAAGATCCTCATGGAGATCACACTGCATTGATTCAACCTGAAGGCAATGGGGTTGAGAAGTAAAACATGACAACATGAGATGCAAAGAGATGATGTGGCAAAGAATATGCATCCATTCCTGCAGTTGACTCATCTGGGGTTTTTTTCTGGTTTTATCCTTCAAACTTTACTCTGTTCTTTCTGCTCTAAATCAGCCACATCAGACTTGCCAGACTGTCAGAACAAAGAGGTTTCTCTGTCAAGGAGCTGGGAAAATAAGGCGTCTATATATAATGCAGAGCTCCTGCTAATTCCCACATGTTCTCCGCAAACATGAGGCCTAATGTTCCCATCCTAATGTAGCCACGAGGATAATCTCTCCCTTTATAGAACACTCATCCAGTTGGCAGAGGACATTTTGGGGTGCACTGTTAAAGCACAGAAGACCCAGTATTCACCTCTAAATATGATAACAATTGGTCTGGTGCTTCCAAATGTCACCCACAACAGGGAAGGCAGCCTTCACAAGGGCTAAAACCAGTAAAAATTGTAGTCTCAAGTCTGCAACTCCCTTCATGGCATTTAGTCTGGGATTTGTTTCACAAGCAGATGTTCAGAAGGGTAAGTTTGGACGGGCTGCTCTACAGAGCTAGCTAAAAGGAAGAAAAAATCACAAGAGTAACCACAGCATCTTCCAAACTCCTGAAACAATTGCACACTTTAAGTTTGCATTTCTCGTACCTTACAAATCTCTTCAGAGAACATGTGTTCCATCTGTATTTTTATCTTGAAAAGCTTTCAGATGCTTTCCTTACACTAGGAATTTTTTTTCCCCAGCCAGCAGTGCCTCACTGCAAAGCCATGCCAAAGTGGACAACTCTGCAGAGAGCAGATCATCCCCATAGAGACAGTGAAGTGTTCTTAATACCTGTTTTGAAAAGCTCCTTTTGAAGCATACATGGTCTTTCTGTTTGGTAAACACTTGCTTCTCTTCTCCAAGGCATAGCACAGAAGCCAGGATGAGTAGCCCATCTAAACAGTCTTCAAGTGTTAATCAATTTTACCTGAATGAAAAATTAATGAATAATTACATGTATTGACACACTAATGAAGAAGCAGTTGGACTGAGACTCCAACCTATCAGAATCTGAAGGAGAACAGCAGAAGGTAACCCCTGAGCTCTGTGAGCAGCTAAGCCCGTGACTGGGCTTCTTTTTCCTGCAGAGCAGCTGTGGCACAAGAGGAGGTTGGCAGAGATGCCTGGGACAGAGTAACAAGGCTCTGCAGCAATGAGGCTGCCAGCTCACATTTTTCCAGACAGCTGACCTCTCTCTTGCCTGCAAAATATTCACAAATTCTCTATTTCTGTAAGCAGGGAACCAATTCTTAAATCACATCTTAAGGCTTTAATTTAGAAGTGACATAACCTGAAGCCCTCTTCAACTGTGAATCAACCAACATTTTCCTGAATGTGCCACATGTATGTAAATGGCCCACAGGTGTAAGGGCAGATTATTTTTAATTCTCTCCAGAATGAAAGAAACTGGCCCTTATCCATGCCTGCTCCCACACATGGTCTAATTTTGTTCTAGATAAATGTCTACTAAAAAGTAAAAAGGCATTTTTCAGTGGATGTCAGTTTAACATCCTGTCTTCCTTTTGCTTCCAGAGAAAACAAATTTAGTTCCGTAAGTTTTTGCACAAATCCTTTCTGTGACTGAGAGAACTCCACCAGTCACTGACATGTCAATAGACCAGAGCTCCTGTTAGCACTGACATCAATAATTTTTTGAGTACAACCAACATAATGCATCAAGTTTATATAGGTGGTGTCCAAACTTTAATCCTTGAGGGTCTAAAAGTTCATAATTTAACCAGAAAGTCTGTCACACAAATATTTGCCTATCACTTCAGTTCAGTCTCAAGTAATCCCTAGCTACTTCTGGTATTACTTCCCACTCATTGATATTCCCTTGTTCTTTGCTACTTCTCTCATTTTCCTTAATTTTTTTCTTCAAAGTAGCTATTGCAAACCCAAGCAGAGCTGCCTCCACTGCCATAAGAAGCCCTTCTTTTTTCTAGTGCAAAACCTCACAGAACTATGTAAATTTTTTATTATTATTTCCATTTCTGTATTATGAATGCAGTGTAACAGTAACCTTCAGTGACAAGTAGAATGTCTTTTTGTAGGAGAAAATTTTGGAGTAGATGATGAAAAAATATTCATTTAAGTTTTATTTCGGCTTTCTAAATATAGGAGTGCAACTTCTTTCAAGATGTCCTCAACATANCACATAGATGTAGTGAAACAGCACAGCTAGAGAAAGGGGGACATGGAACTTCTCCCAGGTCCAAGTCAGAGTTTTGGCAGTATGAGTAATGAGGGCTTTGAGCAGCAGTTATCCCCTGGCTTGTGCCAGTCTTGTGCCTGTATCAATGATTTATTAGAGTCACCAACAAGGAACATATGCACATTTTATCCATTTTCTTTCAGCTTTATATGTCTTATGTCCCCCAAATAATTAAATTGTTATAATTAAACTAAGGCATCTAGGCATAGCACTGGCTATACACAGAGATCTCAGCACTGGCTTTGAGGATGATTAGGCCATGAAATCCTTCTCAGGGAGGATAGATTGTGAAATGAGACCTTCCTTTGTGCTTTTGGAGATTCATTACTGGAAGTACTGACTGGATTTAGGCTAAAGATTAAGCTGGGTTACAGAAACAAGAGGTATCATCCCCCAGATAACCATGTCTGCAGCTACTGGTTTATGAAAAAAGTTTCACTGAAGTGAAATCTTCTCCCTTTCAACCAGGTAGATGCAGTCATTATGGTTACTGCTCTTATCATACGGAGCACATTACTTTGATGAATATGGCTACCCACAGATTCCTCTAGTGTTAATAACCCAGACCAACAATTTCTGGCTGGCCAGCAAGTCATAGGCAGTCACAGCTGTGCAATGGCCTCCCGTCCTGCTTACCAGTTGCTCTCAATTTGACCTAATGATGCTGTTTTGAGCACACATCTGGCCTTAGTGTGGGCTGGGTTAGTCAAAATCTGAGCAAAATCTGAGCTGAGTGAATATATGTCTAACCTGGTATTACTGTTTACTTGTTTCTGAGATTCAGCCAGAATGTGCCTCCTAATGGTCAGCACAGCAGTGCATTTTACATACCTAGTGCACAGTGCTGAATATCTTGCATCAGCTTTATCCTAGCAGCACTACCATATACACCTACATAGCACAGTCATTACTGAAACATGGAAGCACGGTCATTTCCCAAATTGACTTTCTTCCAGGTATTCAAAGGAAAGATACGGTTTTGCAGTTTCTTATGGACTGAATGCTTGCTTAATCTCTCAATTTCAAGCATTTATCCAGGGACACCCACTTGTTACCTCACCTCTAAAGCATCTCACAGCTCCCACATTAGTCTGCCTCTGCTTCTCCACCAACAAACAGTTCTTCACACATTATAAATGCTGTGCAGTAGATGTCACTTTGAGATTGATACTCTTCTGCCGTGGTTAGGAGACATCAAGAAAAACTTCAAGCATTTCCAGACATAATATGAGCCTCATTCTCTGCAATCACAAATGTTTCCTTATAATTGTGTCACAAGCAAAATCTTCCTCCTGTTGTTTTAAGTGAATTTATTATTATTCTTTTATTAATATGTGCAGTTTTAGTGTACTTATCACTATATATGGCAGTCAGTTTTATAGAGAATGCCCCTTTCAATCAGCATCAAGATCTAAATTTCCTGCTAAAGCACTTCAGAGTGAATTTTTCATCTGCCCTACTAAATAACCAAGATGCAGCCCTGCTAACTTTAATGTTACTGAAATGTCAGGGCATGAGAAGGGTTCTGCAAAAGAGACTTCTGAGTCTTTGCTTTTTCCTCCCTAAATAAACCCAGTAAATCCCCAGATATAAGAGTTGTCGGAGCAAGGCAAAACTGAGAAGGATCTCCTAAATAATGCTAAGTCTATCAAGCTTGAGTTTTGCATCACTTCTGCTGTAGAGCTACGCATATGTCCTTAAACAGACTAAACAGACATCAAAAAGTGGCTTTTGCTCAGTACCCAGAAAAAGTTCAGCCTGGGGCAGTCCTAACATTTCATATAGTCCTGTAAGCAATGAACTAGGAATCTAAATCTTAAAACAATTCTTTAGTTACCTGGACATGCAAGGGACAGAGAAGAATTTAGTTACTAAGACTGGATACATAACAGCATCTAATTTATCATCTTAGGCATGAAGACTGAACCGACCCCAGCCGGTCAGAGCATGGTGCTCTTAACAAGGTTGTGGGTTTCATCACTGCATGGGCCATACACTTAAGAGTTAGTCAATGATCTATGTAGGGGTTGGGGTTTTAGGAGGGTTTTTTTGTGTGTTCTTTTCTTTTCCTCTCTAAGAATTTCTCCCCATACTAAAGCACAATTGCTGGGTGCTTAAGAGAGACAAAAAGACCTGGCCACAGCAGGGACAGGTCCAGCTGTCCCCTCTGTCTTGGGTTTTTCTCAGGTGGGGGGAGATGCCACGAGATTTGAACTGAGAAAAAGAGTTGGGTACGGTGCCTAGTGCTTTTTGTTCTCGCGGTGTTCGGAGGGGACAGCAAGGCTGCAGGTGCTGTGGGAAGAACTCACCGTCGCTGCAGGGGCCTGCCTTCTGCTTCTTTTTTCCCTTCCGCCGTGAGTGGAACTTGCTCGCTAGAGCAGCTGTTTGTGCTGGGACCCTGTTTGACACCCTAGCTCACTGAAAGAGCGACCCTTTTCACCATCTGCTCGGGTGCCTCAGGGGCCTGGGACCCCAAGCCTGCCTTTCCCTGCTCCCTGCTGGGAGCCGGGCTACCTCACAGCCCCTGCCTGCCGAGACATCCCGGAGTTTCCCTCCGCAGCTCCCGAGCTTGATACATCTCATCTACCACCCGGGATTTTGTGCCCATTCCTGCTGTTCCAGCCTGCTGTTTCCCGGGGGATCCTCCTGGAGCACCAGGACCGGCTGCCCAGGGGGTTTGTGAGGCCTTTCTCCCATCCCTGCCCGGCCCAGCCCGGCCCGGCCGCCATTGCCGCGTGCTCCCCGCGCTCGCTCCGCAGCGCCCCCTGCAGGCGCGGGGGAACCATCGCCCCCGCCCTGCTCAGCGGGAGCCGCCAGCGCCCCTGCCGGCCGTGAGCGGAACTGCACCGACGGGGAAAGGGCCCGACAGCCGAGAGGGCGTCACTGGGGCCTGGTTCTGTTTGTTGGTACTGCCACAGTTACTGGGGTTTTTTTAGTTTGTCTTGTTATATATGTATATTAGTAAAGAACTGTTGTTCCTATTCCTCATATCTTTGCCTGAGTGCCCCTTAATTTCAAAATTACAATAACTCAGAGGGAAGGGGGTTACATTTTCCATTCCTAGGGAGGCTTCTCCTTCCTTAGTAGACACCTGTCTTTCAAACCAGGACAGTAGGTCCCTGCCAGCTCAGAATATTCCCTGATTCAGTGACTCACTGATAGATGCACTGCGTAGAGCGAGCTGGAGCTCAGGTCTGGCCCAAGCCCTGAAGAAGACAAAGACTAATGGTGAGAAGAAAAATGAAACTGAGCCTGCTTCAAAACTTTTACTTTCTTCAAAACCCCCAAATTCACATATCAAGATCAGTAACTAATCTTGATATGTAACTAATGTATTGTTTGTCTGATTGCTGTCTCTGTGGTAAAGCACTCTCGGCAAGAACTGTAGGAGGGAGGAGTTCTGCCCCAGGACAGGAGTCATGCAAGGCTGCCTGTAAGTCACTGGATACAGAAGTGCTTTGGAGGAGAAAAAGAACAAACAAGCTGGTTTGAATTCTGAATCGTGTCTTGGTGCATAGAGATGGCTGGTAGGCCTCTTGGCAAAGCCAGTTTTGAGGACTGTTCAGCTCTTAGAGGCTGCCCAGGGCTTAAGATGGTATCAGACGGTCCGTGCTTTCCTGTGAGCAAATACAGAACAATTTCTAAGAAACATCATGAGATGTGAGTTTTTTTCAACTTCCGCCAAATGTCACCTAAAAAATAAGTATCTTTCTCAGTACTTTGCTTTACACTTCTAATTCCAGCAGCAACAATTTTTGTGATAAAAGTCTAATGTCTACAGTAGCTTCTGAAAACTTTAAGCCATCAAACTCACCAATTTATCTTGCCTCTCTACCAGTCAGCATGCTGGAAAAATGGTTCAGTTCCTGTCAAAACCAGTGGGAGAACTTCACAGTTTATTCTCATGGTATTTAAAAATAACAGTAGTTCTATAATTGGTTCATAGCATTTCATGCTTAATGGCAGTACCTTGCTGACAGAAGAATTAATAGACCTTCTTGTGGTGAAGCTACTGCCCATTATAAGTTACTGAAGGCAGCCATGAAAATCAGCTAAACCATACATGCTTGGACTCAAATTTTGCAAGCTCCTTTGGCCAAGTTAAGAAATGCTGGGTTTCCCTTTTCCTTAAGACATCTTTGTCTTACACGTGAGAGAATCAGAAAATTTGTCCAGAGATAAACACATAGAAAAGGAACCCTTAAACATTGGGTTTGGGAAAACTAGTTCCGTGCAAGAAATGTAGCGATTAATGGGTTGTGAAATAGAAAGGGGTGAAATCCCTTTGACATGTGGAAGTGTAGTTACATAGGAGACGGGCATTTTGCAGGCTAAGTTAGATTCCCTCAGAGAGCAGGATCAGCTGCTGTATTTAAGGAAGTATAACCCTGAAGATGAAAACGCAGTTACATGTAGCTGCACTTTAGAAACCACTAAGGACACATACAAGAAGGGCAAAACAGTGGGGTGAGTGTCTGTGCGAAGGTCTTTTAAAAAGGAAAAAAATTAATTGAGAAATCACATACAGGGAGCTTTAAAAACTGAGTTTGCCCAAGTTTATTGCATAACCAGTTAATATCACTGTATGCCACAAACAGAGATCTAATCTTGCAGAATCCTGTTTACTTAGGGCCTGGATCTAATGAATTCTCACTGCCTCCATGTGCTCATGGCTTGCTAATCATCCTCTCCACAGGTAGAGGAAAGCTATCTTTTTCTGGATAAATCCAACAAATCCCCTGTGGTATGCTTTTTACTACTATTTTAACAAAGTCTCTTTCATGTGACAGATGCAACTTGAAGCTTCTTTCATGTTGGTGTTTTAGGCTCCTCTTCCACAATCTAATAGGTGGAAATTTTGATGAAATAAGCTGAGAAGCACAAACTGAATCTTTGAACCTACAGTGATGAACAGTTTCAAAGCTTTCTCAAAGCACACACCTGGGGTACAAGATTAAGATCTTCTTTTGTAGTTCATTCCTACTTCCATACATCAATTCCTCCTAATCATGAAGTGTGTATGTGAAATATAACTTGCTGAGTCCTGTTAGAGCAGATAGGAATGACACAAAGAGTCTCCTAAAGGCAAGATATAATGTAGTCGAAAGGCTAGTGTGAAAAATCCATGTAGCACATGGCAGGTTCACCGGGAAACGAAATCAGCAAATTATCAAGCATTCTTCTTAATTTATCACAAGGGGGAAAAGAGGCTTTATTCTTTTGCAAAAATATTTGGAAAAATAATCAAACCAAGGTTCTTTATTGACAGAATTGAGATGCAGCAGGTCTACTCCTGTTCAAGCATGAACAGTCCAGCTCTAAAAACCGACCTGCATAAATCATTCCTGTTGCATGATAAAAATTTATTCCTGTCCTGGAAATTGATACAAAAATCCAATAGATTTCTTTCAGTGAGAAGGAAAGAAGTGTGAGTTTTCATTGTCCCCATGGAAAGGAAAATCAGGTGCAAAGCACAGCTTGCACCAAAATAGTTGGCAAGCTTCAGCTGCCAGAGGATTTAATGGAAAATGAGCAACTTCTGCTGTAAGAAAATATCAGATTGTAACTTTTTAAAATTAGATCTGAGATCTTCAAAGCACTGATACTTTTTTTGTATATTGCTGTATTCATTTATGACTAGGAAAAAGACTGGACATAGTTTGCGAAAGTGAATAATGTTTTTTTAATAAAATAGCAAAGTAAAAACTGTTCTTCTGAGCAGGAGAAGAGAAACAAAACCTAAGAATAAGTATGTACAGGAAGAGTGAGTATTTTGTACAGACTCAAGAACATATCAGACAAATTCCAGTATAAGAATGACCAATTCCTAGAATCATGGAATCATGAGATAACAGCTTCAAGACTGAAATGCTAGTGGTGATAAACTTGGAGACGAACTGTTTTCTATAGACTTTTAGTGCGATAATTCAGGCATTCTATAACCATGTATCTCTGTAATATGATGTTGTCGTTGCTGGCTACAGGTCAGAAATCTTGTACTTAATTTAAAAGTCCTCAGGACTGAGGATTGCCAGTCTTCCTCTAGCAAGTTTGCTGTTTTATTTCACTTTCTTCATACAGTACGGCCATAACGTTATGCAAGTAGAAGTAACAAGTCCTTTTTTTCAATAAAACATGAAATTTGTGGCTTTAGCATAATGAGGTTGTGGACAGGAAAAAAGACCTGGTACTATAGGAGGAGGCTTCAGAAGTGGAGACACAGGAAAGGGTGCAGAGTTCTCAGGCGTGAATGAGGACACAGGGCAGAGCCTCAGCATTCATACCTCTTGGGTATGAGCAACTTGCCAACAGTCACTGAAAGAAATACCTTGGACCCAGACAAAACGGGGTTTAGGGTTATAGAGAACAAAGAATTTTGGAATGAGCACCATAAAAGTGTGAATTCAGACATAATGGTTGCAGACCAATGGAAAAATAGCAAAGCTGAAAAGGCGTGTCAGCAAGCAAAGGGTCAGTCCCTTCTCTCAGGTAACAAGCAATAGGATGAGAGGAAATGGCATCAAGATACACCAGGGAGGGTTCAGGTTGGACACAGGAAGAATTTCTTCATGGAAAGGGTGGTCACGTCAGAATGGGGTGGCCAGGGAGGTGATGGAATCACCCACTATCCCTGGAGGTGTTCTAGGAATGATGGCACTTAGTGCCATGGTCAAGTGGACAAGGTGGTAGGGAGAGTAATCAGTCAAAATTTGGACGCGGTGGTCTTAGAGGTCTTTTCCAACATAAATGACTCTGTGATTTTGTGAAAGAAAAATTATCTAAAGTGAAAGTTAGAGAAAAAGATCACATAAACATCATATTACTTGTAGTGAAGGACCTACATACTGATGACTCATCACAGCATTCCACCACCAGGATGAAATT
The DNA here is from genome assembly GCA_013397175.1 of Platysteira castanea. Classification (NCBI taxonomy): domain Eukaryota; kingdom Metazoa; phylum Chordata; class Aves; order Passeriformes; genus Platysteira; species Platysteira castanea. Next base: position 108,248 of record VYXC01000531.1, read on the forward strand.
ACCAACCTTACTTCCAGGAGAAAGAGAGGAAATCACCAAGAAAAATTGTACAAAATTAATAATTTGGGCTTAATTTGGTTTTATTCCTCTCCCCCCCACTGAATTATAAGACTCTCAATTGCATTAAAAATACACTCTTGGCTTTACAGAAGGTATACTACCTCTTTGCCCATAGATAAGATTTTAAGCCAAACAACAGTAAATGCAAATTTTTTGTTCATTCAGGAATGTCATTAGCACATGCAATAGAAAACTCAGGCCAAGGTGATGACTGCCTCTGCTTTTATATACAGACCAACACCATGCTGGAGGCCCTGTTCCAGAGAGAAACCTCTGCAGGTTGCAACACTAAAGAATGATGCAATGAGATCTTGGGAGGAGGAGACAGCCCTGTAAATTCAAAGCATACTCATGGTGCCCGACAGCAAAACTGCATGAGCCCCTTGCTTACTTTTTCCTGTGACACTATCGGACATCCTGGCTTTTAGGCAATGCTGTCTCCAGCAAGAAAAGACAACATCAAAGGCTATGAATTTGGCAGCAGTCAGAGTTAGATTGAGTAGCCCCATTCAGCAGCATTAGTCTTCACTTTTCAGAGTCTCCAAGGCCTTTCATACTCTCTTCCTTCTCATTTAAGGACTCTCCCTGCACACCTTCCACCTATATCTCCCATTCTTGGAGCAGTGGCAAAGTTGTGTGCACATAATTAACAATAGTTTCGTGTACCTGACTTCTGTCTTTGGAATACAATACTTCCCTGATCTAAAAAGAAATCTACAACTATGTTTAGGAAAGAAAACTGTATTTATATACTTCCTGAATTTTATTTTAATAGTAACATAACTTCTAAATCTGAAACATCAAGATTAACTTACAGGTTGCCATAACAACAAATTCCCCAGAGAAATTCAGTTAAGTATAGAGGAGAACTGAGGAGAACAAAGAACAATCTGCAGATAATTCCTTTAATTCCAAACCAAAACAACTCATTCCAGGATTATTCTGTCTGCATAGTCCTGAATTTAGTAGCAGTTAATCCACTCAGCTAAGTTGCATTAGCTTCCACTTCTATTGTTTATTACACCCCATTGTTTTAATAGCACCTTTATTTGCTAGCCCAAACACAGCACCATGGTCTAATTTTGCCTGTTCTTTGGACTTTCTGTATCCTATTTTCCCATCTGGCATATTCTATATTTGTGATAGCATGCTATCATTATTTAAACTTCTGTGGGAAACAGGTTCTAGGTTTTACCCTGTAAAAACCATTTCACCTTTATTTTAATTGTACAATAACATCTAGAATGAATATGCCCTGCAAATGTGCCCTGCTGGTAACTTAATAGGTTTATCAGGCAATCATTGTGGACTATACAGAATGTATGTAATAGCCACAGAAGCAAGTAGAGGAAAAGAAGCAGAAGCTGTGTGTTCTATGTCCCATTTAAATTACGTTAGATAACTGATGTTTAAATAGAAGCAGTTGTATTGTAAAGAGTCCTTAGCAGCTTGCTGAAGCTTTGGAAATCTAGCAAATTCACACAAAATACACTGCTACAGCAAATGATGACATGCATGCTGACTACAGACCCAGCGTTCACCACCTTCTTTACAGCATATGCACAAGACAAACACTTCACCTTTTCTCTTTGCTGAGTCAGTTTCAGTGTTTGAACTGTTACTCTCCAGAGCAATTATCCTTTTTGTGACACAATCAGGCCAAGAACTTCCTAATTATATCTTATTATTGTGGTCTTTTCCCTCCTATATTTCCTCCCTGGTTTTCCGGAATGCAAGATTCTCAAAATACCAAGCAAAACCACAGAAGTAGAAGCAAAGAAAACGAACACGTTTGGAAGGAGATGTGGAATACAATGATGAGTATTAAATTAAGTATTATTATTATTAAATTTATTAATTATTAAAATTTTCCTTATGACCAGCACAGACCACAGCAACAGTGTTAACTAAGAAGAAATATTCTGTGTTTCGTTGCCCTACCAGACCATATACAACCCCAAAACCTTGGGATGGCTTTTTTCTCTCCTCTTCACAAATTCTAGTCCTAAACAGGGGCAATGAAAAAGATATCCCAGAAAGTGTGCAGGAAAGTATCCAGGAGCCTATTATAACCCATCACTCCACTACTTCTTCTTTTTTATTTTTATATAGAACTGAGAGCTGCCAGAGACCAACAGATTCCTGTCTAGAAGACCTCTTGTCCAATATCTGCACAACTGGAACTGTCATTACCCAACAAGACTGCTCTCCAGGGTTTCAGCATATATAGAGTATAGATAGCACACGATCTAATTTTTTTCCCTAGAAGGTCATTGCCATGCTGGAATGAACTGGACATGCATTTCTATTCCTTGCTTATTGCTATCTAAATATTTTGACCTTAACTTGACTAAATGTTGAGATACTATTAATATTTGTATGAAGCCCAAAATTACTTTTGTGTGTAAATATATCATTTTACTAAAGTAGTGATCTGAATACACATAATTTGTGATTAATGTGCTTTCAGGATTTACTAACAGTCTGAGCCACATACTCAAGCTGCAGAGGCCAATTTAATGTTGTAGACATGTCTTTTAGAAAGCTGTAAAACAATAGCAAGTTCACTATCCTCTGATAGGCCCTTTAGATGCTTGATTATCCTGCTAGAGATTTGCTTCTTATTTTAATATTGAAATTGCCCAATTTCAGGTTCTAGCCACTGAATCCCACTATTCCTTTGTCTTACAACTTCCCTAATATTGCTTTTCTGCGTTAGTACGAGTCACCTCCTAGCTTCCTCTGATAATAAGATTAATTGAGCTTCTCAGACCTGTTTTCCTGTCTTAGATCTATAGTAGCTCACTCAAAACTTCATACTGTAATCTAACAACTTTATGTGTTCTGTAAACTGCCCTTCAGTCTCAACTATGCCACAGTGAAAGGATAGCAGCAATACTTTTTTGAGAAATGCGCTTCTCCTCAGCCAAGTTCTGCACTTACTGAAGTCCTAAACCAAGCTTAACTAGCCAGTTAAATTACTAATAGAAAGGAGTAATAAATCTAAGTAAACTGGACTGCATGAGTGAACACAGCTCACAGCTGACAGACTTCACACAAGGAAGAAGCAAGCTACATATATTTCAGCCAGCTAGAATTTATATAGGCCTTTGCTTTCTGTTCATGAAGTTGTGAGACCACGGAATTTCACTCTAGGTTGTTGAACTTCCACATCACTACAAAATACTGTTGTTTTATCCGCTAGTGAATCAAAATCTCCTTTTCTCATGCTGGAGTTCTAACATGAATTAGAAATTTGGCAGGTATGCACCAGCCCCCACATGTTTTAAAAATACTTCTTGCACTTTATCAGCACATGGTGTTTTCAGATACTGCTTCAACAACGACAGCCATAACTGAACAGAGAAATGCACTACATATTGTGTTCATAAACGGTAGTAAGGCAGCCATAAAATTGCAAACAAGACTTCCTTCGGAATTTTTTTTAGCAACTGAAAGTAAGAAGTTGGTCTTCCATGGCTGAAGACGTAGTTTAAAAGAAGCTGAGAAAAAATGCTTTGACTCTCATCCATTAAAACCCAGCTTTCAAAAAGAAAAAGGCACAGCCAGAGCATTACATATATATTGTTTAAAATTAATAAGTCCCAGAAACAGAAAGCTATTCTGGAACAACAAATAATGACGGAGAGCTGAACGCGCAGTCTCACTACAAAAATCACACAACACCAACTCCTCAAAAATCTGCATACTAGCTATATTTATGCTGTAAAATGCATGTGAAATGTGTATGGTCTGTGAAAGTCACAGCCATCTTAAATCAATTTCTATCACTTTCGTTTCACTCTTTGGTACCAGTAATTCCATAGCAAGACTTATGTGGCAGAAATCTTGTTTTTGTAGGACCTTGCTATTATTTGTGTGCAAAAAACGGAACAGGCTTTTAGAAACCGCTTTAAGACACTCTGAACATGGTCTCCCCATTAGCCTTTATTATACAATCCAAGTTCTGAGAAGATTTAGTTAAAGAGCATTGGCATAAAAGAGAACTTCATTCTCATTGCATCAGTGTCTCCAGTAGGCAGTCTAATCCAGATGATACAAATACAAATGAAATACTAGACAGAATAAAGTGAGCAGAACACAAAATTTTTGGNAAAAAAGATGCTCATCAAACTTCTCTTATCACAAAAGGAATGAAAAACAGAATAGATGGTTAAATAAACATCGGCTATTGTTTACATGAAACTGTGTGAGAAAGAATTCCGACTCCAAGATTAAAACAGAAGGCTTTAGCAAAAACCAGGGCAACAACCCAGTGGTTTGGTCCATTCAAGAGGCAGAGGTTCAGTTGAATACCTACACTAATACCAGTACCAGTACCAATACCAACATCACAAGTACTACTCAGTGCAATACATGCCCAGTGTACAAATCATGTCACTCCATATGATACAGCACTCATGGAACACATACCCCAGGAGTCACTGCACACAAAACAAAACACCTTGCAGTCCAATGAGTAACAGACAATGCTGTGCACACAATACAGTTTCACACATACATACCATGACACAAAATGCAGTGCAACACACGATATGTGCAATATAATACAACCCCATACCATGCAGTACCATGCAATACCTGCAATATATACATACAGACAGTATCATGCCATACAATACAAATGCAGAGAATTCCAAATGCAATACAAAATACCACTCAATACATAGAATACTAGGCCCACAATAAGACTAAGAAACTAAGATGATAAATACTATACAAGACACAGCCCAATATGATATACAATCCATTAGCATACATGCTGTGTGGGATATATTTAAGGTATTTTAAAAAATTAAAATATTTATATAGACATAGTGAAGACGTATTGCATGATTTGCATGGAATTTGTTTTATGCAGCCCTGAAAGCTGGAATATTAAATATCTCTATTGCACTCAGAAAATACAAAATCATAATAATGTCTCCTATAAAAGAGGTAAAAAGATGGTAAAATGTCAAGAAAGGAATAAATTGTAAAATGCAAAAGAAATGTTCCAAATGTCAAGTCTGAACCTCTCCTGGCATAATTTTGAACCATTTTTCACACTGTGTTACTGGGAAGACTCAGGAAAATACAGGTGTGCTAGTCTAACCCCAGTGCCTGAAAAACTTATGAAGATTGTACTGTGTGCTTCTGACAGACAGGAAATGCAACCATCAGGCAGAGTCAGCATGAGTTCACAAAGGAAAAGCCCTGTCTCACTAATCTGGGATAAGACCATCTGCTTTGTGGGTGAAGGGACAGGGGTGGACATGGCTTTTCTGGATTTTTGTAATTCCTTTGATACTGTTCCTTACAGCATCCCTCTGGATAGGTTGTCCATCTGTGAGATGATCAGGTGCACATTATGTTAGGTGAGGAACTGGCCTGTGACATTTGGAAGCACTTCCTGGCCAAGAGGGTGGTCAAACACTGGAACAGACATCCTAGAGAGGTGGTTGATAACCCGTGCCTGAGAGTACCTTAAAAGGAGGCACTTGGACAATGCCTTTCACAATGCACTTTAAGTTTTGATCAATCCTAGGCACATATGATATTGAACGGTATGTATTTTACAGAGTTTTATATTGGTTTTTGTGCAGCAGTTTCTTTGGTATTGTGCTGCATGTTGTCTCCATTTGCCTTCTCTTTTGTATTGTGCTACATGTTGGATGTGTTGTATGGTATTGTTTATATCACATTGTGCACTGTATGTTACTTACGGATGTATTGGGATGTGTTGTGTTGTATTGGGATTTTTTTTCACACTGCATTCTATTTTGCCTGTTGTATTGCATATATTGTATTTTTACATATCATATTTTGCACTGTGGTTTTTATGTTGCATATAGTGTGCATCGTAGATCCTTTTGTATTGTGTACAGTAATACTGTGTCATATATCATTTGTTGTATTGGGTTTTTCATTCTATTTTATGCATTTTATTTATTATATGGTTTATACTGTACTGAGATTGGTTTGGTATTGCACTGTAATATTGTTCAGTATTTTGTATTGTAGTGGAACTCCATCATAGTTCTGGCACTGTGCAACATCACCTCCCAGCAGGGTCACACACACAGCACCTCTTGGGAACCATCACTGCTAAGCACAGGCAACCAGCTGGCCCTGCTGCTGTTCCAGATCTATGCAATGGCACAGTGCTGGTGTCCACCACCATCTGCCCCTGTCTCCTCCAATAAAAACCTTTCCATGGTTTGTGTGTGTGTGTGTGTGTATGGAAAGCGTTCAAGTTATGCTATCTGTAAAGTATTGTGTTTTGGAATGCCTCGTGTTCAAGTATTGTAAAGTCTGGCATTTCCTGTATGATACAGTATCATAAAATCATAGGATGGCTTGAGTTTGAAAGGACCTTAAAGGTTATATATTTCCAAACCCCCTGCTGTGGACAGGGACAGCTTTCACTAGGCCAGGTTGCTCAAAGCCCCATCTAACCCGGCCTTGAACACTCCCAGGGATGGGGGATCCACAGCTCATCTGGGCAACTTCTGCAACTGCTTCTCCACAGTCACAGTAAAGAATTGCTTCCTAATATCTACTGTAAACTGACTCTCATTTTAAAGCTATTCTACCTTGTCCTATTACTTCATGGCCTTGTAGAAAGTCCCTCTCTGTCTTTCCTGTAGGCTCCCTTCAGGTACTGGAAGGCTGCACTTATGTCACACCAAATCCTTCTCCTTCCCAGGCTGAGAAATCCCAGTTCTCTCAGCCTTTCCTCATAGGAGAGGTGCTTCATCCTTCTAATCAAATTAATGGTTTTCCCCTGGACTTGTTCCAACAGGTCCATGTCCTTCCTGTGCTGGGACCCCAGAGCTGGGTGCAGTGTTCCAGCTGGGGTCTCACCAGAGCAGAGCAGAGGGGCAGAATCCCCTCCCTGGCCCTGCTGCCCACGCTGCTTTGGATGCAGCCCAGGACACGTTTGGCTCTCTGGGCTGGGAGTGCTCATGGCTGGGTCATGCCCAGCCTCTCACCCACCAGCACCCCAAGTCCTTCTCAAAGGGCAGCTCTTGATCTGTTCATCCACCAGCCTGTGTTGATAGTGAGGGTTGCCCTGACCGAGGGACAGCACCTTGTACTTGGTCTTGTTAAAGTACAGTATTGCATGGTATTTACTCTCCAGTACATACCGCATGCATTGTGGGTATTATTTTTGTTGTTGATCCTACATGCATTGCATTGTGTTCTACATCTTTTAAAGCACTTTGTTCTATATTTTTATTGCCTTTTGCATTGTGTTGTACTTTGGGATGTATTGAGCATCTTACTGTGTGTTCTTCGTGTGGGGAGGCCTGGTATTTGCTATATTGTGCAGTTTCATATGTATTGTACTGTATGTTGTACATGGTATACAACAGTATCCATTCTATTGTACAACATATCATTTTATCCATTCTGTGGTGTTTATTGTTCACTCTAGGGGGCTGTTGTGTATTGTATTGTGTATAGTTGTTTTTCTTTTGATTTATGTAGTTATTATATTTTAGGATTGTACTTCAGGTATTATAATTTAAGTATTGTCCATGTTGTATTCTATAGTTTGCATTGCTTGATTTGTATAGTCTGTGATGCTATGGTATGCATGGTATTATAGCATCACAGAGAGAGGGATGTGAACAGGTCAGAAACAAGGTCCAAGCATGAGAGTCAAAGAAAGAGTCTCACTGCTAGGCAAATTTCCTATTAACTAGTCATATCTTAAACTAAGTCCTGTTTCAAAATGAAGGCAACTAGAAGTATTTCATTGGCTGTATAATTTAACTTTCAAAGAGAGCTTTTCACTTTGCATTCCAAGGTAATAGCAGCCATTTTTAACCTCCACTAAACAGCTGGCCAGCACTTCCAACAGACATCAAAAGCAAAGCACAACACTTATTCCTGCAACTTACTCAAAATTATCAGGAGACTAAGGAAGCATGGCCTCAGGAAGGTACTCATTACACTGTCAGTACTTATTACCCAGGCTGTCCTAGGCTTCCAGTGCCCGCTCAGCTAAGCTACCTTACCAGAAAGTTTTCGCATAAATGAATAACGATGGGCCCATCTGCAGACTGATTCCTAGAATACCAGCACAGCACGGTTTGACTCTAGATGTATCAAAATAAATAAACGTCTGAATCGTTACAGCTGAATGCTGTGAAGGAAGATCAGAAGTCGGTTGTTTCCTTTTATCCATTCTTTGGTATAACTAGTGATGAACTGAATTTTGTTTTAATATCAGCCATCTGTGTCACATATACTCTAACCTGATTAAATATAATTGCCTTGGGTCCTGATCTGATTATTTCATCTCCAGAGTTATTTATGCAACTGAAGTAAATTTCATATTTTATTCAATTAAAGCTAATAAAAGATGTACAACAACATAAAAGTTTTAATGTTTTGCAAATTAAAAAATATCATCTTGATACTCCATAACACTTTAATATATTTAATACTTTACTATTTGGTATTGTTTCATTCCATTGAATGGCAGCATTTGAAGTGTCACTAGCTATTTTAATTTTCTTCTGCAAAACAAAATGCTCCAGAGGATTGAAAGTGTTACGAATTATTTAATCACAGAAGGTTTTTTTACAGGAGTCTTTTAGTCATCTTGTCCAAGACAGCCTCTTCTGCAAAACAAAACCACACAGGCTCATCACTCTGGAGTGGTCAGTACAATGAGCAGTTCTGGCACCAGAGATAACTTATCTTACATTCTCTGCAAACATCATTAGTATTTGCAGGTTTCAGTAGCACACAAAATATGTTGTGGTGCTTATCAGAATATTAGAAGTAAGTAGAAAACTCAGCTTGCCAAATTTTACCATACTGAATTCTTGTTGCCCCCCACAAATTCTGACATGTAAATCCATAGCTGATGTGCCTACTGTAGTACAGAGATTTGACCCTGTTAGGAAATCTAGTTACTGAAATCTTTTTTTTTTTTTTTTTAAGTGGATGTGTAATTTACAGAGCTGAAAAAAAATTTCTACAGAATTCAAGTAATCTGGCTGGCACCATTTTGATAGTGGTATTCACATATCTGAGACCACACCACACTTTGTTGTCTATTCCGTGGTTTTGAGAGTTGTGTCACATGCTGGTCAATCTCAAGTGAAGTGAACACATAAGAACACTAGAAGCTGTAGCATGTTAAACTCCAGTCCTCTAGCTTTAGGGCTCATGACATCTCTAATTAAAGATCCAAAAGCAGGCTTTGGGAAGACCACTAGCTATGTTTGTTTCATGCCCCACCAAAAAATTTAAAACTTGGTCTATTAGCAAAGCTCACCTTATAGATGTACTACAACAGACCGAGTTTACTCAGCCAGACCAGTTTTTAACTATGAGCCAGTTTTAGATACTAAAACCAAACAGAAAAACAATGCTGACAGCTAACACATAAGCATAAGCTTTCTGTACACATGAACAGGTGACAGGTGATTCTGTACCTGGTATCAGAAATGCAAATTCAAGAACTTTAATGTAATTTAAATGGGTGCATTTGAACAATCAAAAAATTGTTTTTTACACTGAATTTCATTACATGTTTTCTCAGCTAGGGCTGAGAGTTTGTGGCCAGATAGCAAAGCATGAGAACAGGGAAGAGATGCACTGGGAGGGAACTGTCTACAGTGCCTTTGTCTGAGAATCACATGTGCCTAAAAGGAGGTGAACAACTAGTGCAGCTTAATTGCTCTCAATATATAGAATTTTCCTAGCCAGATGATAGTTATTGAACTTCTGAATGTCTCTCTCATTTATCAACAGGCAAAGAGTCAAGGACCGATTTTGCTGATCTATGTCTCAGTTTAGATACTTCACTCACCAAAGAAGATTTGACAGCAGCTGCCAGCTAGCCATAAACAAGAGCAACTTGGGCCTACTTCTCTGCTACACTGAAAGCAGTAGAGATGCAATGCTGAGATAAATCAGCTCTTGGAAGAAAATGAATGAAAGCCATACATGACACATCAGTTCTTCTCACCAGTAAGAAAGTCCTTTGGCCCACACATTTGTCTGTGTCCTCCTGAAAGAAACAGGAGCGAAGAGATACTACAGCAATACAGTACAGTGGTGGTGTGGCATTTAACCAGAGGGCCTAACAGGACTCTGTTTCCCAGTCATGTTAGAGAGGTCAAGAGAAAAGTTTAGATTTCCTCATTCTTTTGTTCCAGACACCTGCAGAGCACCAGAGAAGGTACCTTCACCCTTCACTTTTGTGCCCAGCTGCCTACTAGCACATAGTCCCACATTGGCTGTATACTGTTCCCACATCCAATTGTACTCCCGTATTGGTGTCAATGTCTTCTCAATTTTTAATAGAAAACTCAGATTAGCAGAAGTCCTCTATCTTGATGCTTATCATTAGATTGAGATGACAGAAGAAATACATTCCATGATATTAAAAAAGAGCTTTGTTAGCAAAACAGTTAGAATCAGAATTAAACTTCATTAATTAATATGATCCAAGGAAGCAGAGTAGCTGTGTTGTGCAACAAACAAGGGACAATTTCCCCTTCCCTCAACTCTGAGAGAGAAAAATCAGCTGACAAATTTCTATGCCGTGTGCTAATATAGGAAATGCTGATGTTCCTATATAAGCATGTAGGGATAGCAAACCTCACAAATTCTCCAGATTAAAACTTGTGTAAGGTGCCCATTCTGCCCAGTCTCCCTGCTGTGCAGATATTGCCAATGTCTGAATCACCAAAATCCTGCTGGAGAAGGAACAAAGTGAGTGATCTGCTACAGAATTGTGTAAGGGCACACTGTCTGCCTCTGGAGATGGAAAGAGTGTAGCTTGCAGGAGGGAGAAGGCAGATCTATTCATAACTGCTCCTCATTGCAAGCAAAAAGCATCTCTCATGTTATACAAGAAATTGGCAAGCGTTTGAGGATAGACCCAAGTCATTAAATACCTGCACTTCCATGGGGAAGGTCCCAAGGTCCCATTACCCAAAGGAAGAAGCTCTTAATAAAGAACGAGTATTGGATGATGTTCCAGAGAGAGAGCCCATAAATATTTACTTCAGTTCCAACTTCTTTGGGCACTCTCAAGGAAGACAATAGCATAAGCTATTAGCCAACATGAAAACACAGTAAAGAAAAAAGAGCTGCAAAAATGTGACAGTCATACAAATGACTTAAGAATAGGAAAGATGAATAGGCTACAAGCTAACTGAGAGAATACAGCACTAATGAAATTTTACCCAAGAGGTCTGGTTTTCTCTTGAGACTTAATTTCAGCCAAAAACCCCAAAACAACAGCAAGACCAAGATCAGTAATGAAGTGTTACATATTTAAGACAGTCAGATTCCTTTAACAATTTCAAAGTGCCTTGCACTCTCACAGCCTGACTTCAAGCCTCATCAAGCCTACAGCAGATTTCAATTTCTATGAAATTGCAATCAGAAATGCAGTGCCCAGACTTCTTCCAGCTGATCTCCCATAGGAGCCTTGTACCCAGCTGTTAGGGTGTGTCTCTACCTCCAAAAGGAAGTGATGCTTCTTCCCAAGGTGTGAACAAGGGAGAGGGGTATAGAATAAATGCTGAGTGCCAGGAGAGAGAGGAACTGTATCCAGGCATTCACTGGAGAGCAGCTTGTCAGAGCTGGGAGTGGGAGCAAACACCCCCGCAATTGCAAGGTGTGAGCCACTGCCTCTGGAAGTACCTCCTTGCCACTCCTCTTCACTGGGAGGCAAGTTTACCCTGGGAGCCAAACTACACCCCACCTTCTGCCAGGTTCCTTCTCATAATCTGGGGAACTGTAACAGTGGTCAGAGATGTTCACACCGAGGTGTCTCAACTGTGCAGAAAAAATGGATGCAAAGACACCCACAAGAGCATGCATTTTTCTGCCCTTCATGTTGCTTCTCTCACAGGCTCTCTTGGCTTGCCACCCGAGGCTTTGCTTTGTTAGCATGGACTAGAGCCAGGCCACAGCACAGATTCCATCCTGCTCCTGATGGCAAGGGACAAAGGGAGGCAGGAGAACTTTCTCAGACACTTATTGTTATTCCTTTCTAAATATAGGGCCCATTTCCCCAGGGAAATGAAAGGCAAATAATAACAACAGTGAAAGCACATGAAACAAACCTTTCCTTGATTTGCCTACAGCTCATATTTTCATGCACTCCTACTCATGCATGCTTTGGGAGGCAATACTAAGCAGAGGAGTAGAAACCAAAGGCAAGAGCTGAACCGTACCTGATCGATTAAGGCTAGTAGATCTCTCTGGAAAAGGTTTAGCATGTTCATCTCTACTTTCAGAGGAATTCCGTGAGAGAAGGATTCATGGCATATTTATAAATAAGCCTAGATTCTGCTTTCCATTTTTCCTGAACAGCGTAGACTACCCCCAAGACAAAATTTTTATTGTGTTCAACTATTACTTGAGAGACAAATTCTGAAATCTTACCTCAGAGTCATACCATCTCTCAGATTTACTTTTAGGCATTGTGCTACACCTGCAATTTACAGCAGCCAACTTCCTGCATTAGAGTACTTATATTCCTGTGCAGAGCCCCTGGCCCAGCTAAAATCATCACTGGTAGGGCCAGGTGACACTTTCACGGCATAGAAAAAAAGCATACACTCCATACTTCCATGGGAACATGAGCATCCGCAGCCAATGAGTGAATTTTGTTCACTTGCATATTTGGCTGGGAGTGAGAGTTGAAGTGGAAGTATTTTGAAAATTTCACAGAAGGAAGTGATAATAAAGACATGAATTCCTTAAGAAGGTCTCATCTGCCTCCGAGAAATTACTTTACCCTGTCTTAAAAAACTGTATCTTGAAGTACCTGGAGCAGCTAGCTGAAGCTGGTTGCTCTGCTGACTTTGCATTTGGACAGGAGGAAAACAAAAGCATAGAAAAGGAAGCAAAGCAATGTCAAACTCTGCTTTCAAGTGCCCCTGAACAGGACATGGTGTGAGGGAAAACTAATTAACAAGCTACTGAAAGGAAGAATAGCATCACTGAAAGTGCACTCTGGAGAAGACACCAGCATTTCATGCAGTCTCCAAGTGACTGTGTGCAACAGCAGCAGCTGGAAACCAATGGCTGGAAAACAGTTGGTGCTAAAACCCCAGGCAGCCCTAGAGAATGGTTAACTGTCCTTACAATGAGAGGAGAGAAAGAGAGAAAGAGAGAGAAAGAGAGAAAAAGAAAGAAAAAGAGAAAGAGAGAGAGAGAAGGAGAGAGAGAAAAAGAGAATGAGAGAAAAAGGAAAAGAGAGAAAGAGAGAAAAAAAGGAAGAAATATTAACGTTTTCTTTGATGGAGACAGAAAAAGGATGAAAGTTCAGAAGAGCCTGTGCTACATGATCCAGGGTTGAAGAGGTAAGTCAGAGCTACAAACACTGACTGGGTTCCCTGTGCAACTCTTGTTTAGACTAGAAGACAGGATTTTGCTGCACTCTGAAGGTGACAGAGGCTCTTTAAAGGAAACTATTCTTTCATAAAGTAAAAAGATTTGCTAACCAACAGAAATTGCCCAGTCCAGACAGAAGACATCATTTCCTGAATTGCTGTCTCAAAGAATAAATCTGGCACAAGAAGCTTCCGCTCCTTTTCTCTGGAGACTTGTCCCCAGCTTCACTGAACTATACCTTCAATTCTTTTTCACAGAAGTCAACTAGAAGTGGTTGTGCTTAGCTGAGGAACAGTCCTCAGAAGCCTGAGCTCAGGCAAAGGATGAAGCAAACTAGTGTCAAAATTGTAGGCTCTGACAAGGAGATGGTGTTGGGCTAAACATATTAAAAGCAGTCTGGGCAGAGTACAAGCATGCACCAAGACAGTATCATTAAAAGAATTAATGTAAGGAACAACTCCTTTCTTTCTTAAAACATCCAAGTACTTGTATCAAAAAACTTTAAACTGACTTTTCTACTGAGGCCGGCATCACACAAATGGTACCCTAAGATGTACAATGGGAGGACCGATAACGTTATGCTGCTGAAATTTATGATTCTGTTTCAACAATGTCCATTAAAACAAAACAAAACAGAACAGAACCCTCAGGCAGAACAGAATGTGGAGCTCGTGTTAGACAAACGTATAAACATATCACGTGGGCCTACACATGCTGTGGCGAACAGCACAGGCCAAGGAAATGCCCAGCATTTGTGAAGCAGTACGGCTGTAAAGGATTACGGCACTGCGTAACAGAGTGTGCAACACCACCACGCGGACAAAGCCGATGGCAACAACGCCCACTGTGAGGTCAGGGGAACTTTTCCAGCAGCCTGCAGGCAAATCAATTCATGCATGTCCAACTGACTGCAGGAAAATCTGCAAATGTGGTGCCAGAAATACCAGTAATAGTACTGAGGAAGAGCTATGGAAATAGCAGTGAAAGCTAGAGCCAACCTTCATGAAACTAAGGATATGAGTTTAAAAAAAAAAAACATAAACCCAAGTACAATGCAATCTGTTCTAGCACTCTCTGGACCCACACTGGTAGTTAAAAAGCTGTTCATATGATTTTCAAACCATGCATATTATTGTTCATTACTGCTCTTAGTTTGCTTGAAAAGGAGTAGGCAGGGAGTTGACTCTTTTGGAAGGCACCACAGGAAGGCACCACTGCTGGTGGCACCAGGCTTGTGTTGAGGGGGTGAGGGTAGAGGGAGTGGGCCATGTTACAAGAAGCATCCAGCTGAAACTTGTATGGTGAACAAAAACCTCTCTGCCTCCAGGTGATTGCTGAAAAGCATACAGCTCTCCTCAGCCATGCCTGAGCAGAGCAAAGGAAACCAAAAAAGAAACAAAGGGTGATATTCCTAATTAAGGAAGGAGGCAGAGGATATATTCACAGGGATGGATCTAGATTCCCCAGGATATTCGAACAATTTCTGCAGACTGACCCAGTTTTCATAAAAAACATCTATGTTGCATCTCTGGTGATCCACACAAACAGCAGAGGTTACCTCTAGAGCAATAAACTCAGGGTGTAACTCAGATGTGCTGCCAAGGTATTCCTGCATTTAGGAACTAGGAAGAGGAATATGCAGAACCTCTTTTACCTGGCAGAGAAGGCCTGCAGACAAGACACGTTTATATCCTAGCTGAAACAAATCCAAGAGAATCACAGCATCAATCTGAAAATCTGATAGGCCATCTTGCTTTGAGCATTGATAATTCAAAGAGCTTCCATGTCCACTGCTTTAAAAAATTATTAAGAAAGCCATAAATGTGATAAAACTACCTAGCTGTAGTTTCTTCCCGTTTGAACAAGTTCCTAATAATTACATTGGAATAACATTTTCTTCTTTGCCTAAGAAGCGGTTAATTTTCTAGAGACACTTTAGGCATTAGTGTGTCACAACTGTCCCTGCATTTGTTGTCCAACAACCATTTTAGCTTACAGAGGAATAGTCAAGCCCCCTTTTCCCTCGTCCCCATATTAGCAAGTTTCCATTTTCCACTTAGAAATATTTTTAAAGTAGCAGCCAAAGAGAAACAAAACAACTGGTACCCTTTATACTTAAAATTTCCAGCTAATACAGTATCCTCTGGAGTGCTTCAATTCTGTGGTTTTGAATGCCTTTCACATAGCAGAGATTAGTTACTGGACAGTGATTCACCAGGACACTTGGCTGCAGTGTGCTGGATTATGTAATGGGAAGGAAGATGAAGACATAATATGAACTCTTTTGCTTTTTGCTTTTGCTTTACGCAATGACCCTCACTCTGCAAATTTTCACACATGGTGTTGTCTTTAAATGGGAGAACTATACCTTATGCTGAATGAAGAGATATCATCATAGTCAATCATCAAAACTTTGTGGGATGAGCCTAAAAATCAACGATTTTCTCTAAAATAAGTTATGCAAGGAAGATCAATTTCGCACCTGAAGAGCTAATGGCTCTCTACATCCACAGCACACACTCAGACACACACACAAAATGCTTACCCTCTTGGCTCGTACAGAGAGCTCCCTGTGAGAGGGCTGACTTAGGGAAAGCGGAGGGATGCTTACACTCCCTGTGCCACACAGATGCCCCACAGGATCACTCTCCATATTGGCCAGTTTTTGGCACTGGTGAGGCAGGAGCTGTTGTGGTAGCTGAGCCAGTGGCAGTGGAAGCCACTGGTGGGCCAGCTCCACAGTTTGAGATCACCCCATCTCAGGGTGAGAAGCCTCCCCCATCAGGCTTTGTGGTTCTGTGCAGATTTGTTCTGTCTGGTTGGCCCATTGGCCATACGCCCCTTGTATCCCTTAAAAGGTTGTTGCTATATTACCCCGCCTTCTCTCCGCCCCTGTACCCTCAAACCATTGGTTACTGGTGCTCTGCCCACCTCCTTTCAGTACCCCTATATGAGTTTGTCACTGGCCTCAGTTCGGGTTCTTCGTCCGTGGATCCCTTTGCGGTGGCTTTGCAATAAACCCTGCGGAACTCTATACGAGGAACCCCTCGTGACTCTTTGCCTCTGGTAACACATGAGCTATCCGGCTTGAGTGTGAGCTTGCATGCCTCCAATCACTGGTGTGAAAGTTGCCTGCTAGCATACTAAGCTCCGCCGCCGGAGCGATCGCTCACCAGGAACGCTTTTGGGACAACACAGTGGCCTCTCCACCGACCACCCACACTGTGTTAAGGGCCTCCTTGCTTCCTGTCTTTCCAGTTTTCATTGTGGTCACTTATACAAGCCAAGGCTGTGCAGAGAGGTGTGTTCAGCCCTCGCACTAGGACATGTTTTCAGTTCTTCATTTTTGCACACATTTCTTGCAGGCCACCAGCCAAGTGTGTGGAAAGCACAGGCAGTAATCGATAACTGCCCTGCACCAAAATAAAGTTGATCATTTCAGTCCCATTTAGCAAGAGCACAGAATGACACTGCTACATGCTTTCTCCCTCCCAGTGACCCTCTGATTTGCTAGGGACAAAGAGAATTTATTCCTTAGCTTTTCTATATTTCAGGTTCCTATATATACAGTAAACTGAAGCAGGCCTAAAGAAATTTTTCATTTTCCATTGTATTTATCTAAGAAATAAAAAACTGCCAATGCAACATCACCATTTTCCAGAGAAGAATTTAACTGCTCAGACAGAGTTACTTCTGTTCATAGTAGGTAAGCAGGGCTTGATCTTTAATTCAGCCAGGAAATCTGATGAAGAAAAATATGCAAGGCCTGTCTCCCACTCCACCAATATCCATTTAGAGTGCACATATGTGCACATTTGGATTATTCATGGCTTTCTGGGGTTTATAAGTGATTTTTTATTGGTATGGAGGCAAATTTTTCTTTCTGCATATAACATTCACCAGCAGAGCTGTTATGACCAAGGTCATGGGTTAAAATCTGTGGCCCGTGCAAATATGCAACTAGTTTACAATCCAATTACATGTAAAGATCCCCAACAGAGTATTTCCCTGTCAGAAGCAAATATCTGAACAACACCAGAAACCTACACTCATGTCTGCTTCCCTCCTGTTGTAAGGGATATTAGAGAACTCAAGGAAAATAGGAAAAGGCACTCATGATTCTCCACTAACACACGACCCTTTGAGGACCATTTGTTACTTGCTTTAAGGACCACTGAGGCTGAGGAAGCCAAGCTTGGTTTGTAATACAACTAGTCAAGAATTTTCCAGTAAAACTGAGGTTTGAGAGGCTTTTTGAAATTAAAAAGAAATGGGTTTTGGCATATTTTATTACTTTATAGTGCCCAGCAGAGAAGTCTCACAGTGCATATACAACAGACACATCAATCCATATGTGTCTGCCCAAATTATTTATTTTTTGCTAGGATACATGGTTCCTGCAAACCTGCTGTAACATGGAAGTAGTGTTTTATGACTGCTTGTCATCCACTTGCAGACACAGAGTGACAAATGAGTCCTGGCAGGCAAACCAAGCAGCAGGCTGCATGAACAGGACCAAAGGATACACTTCTTATAAAGTAAGAATTTGATCCAAAATGCCCGTTAGCATCAAGCCAGAATAAAGCCTAAAATTGCCTTCAGTCTTGGCACAGAGTTGAAAGATGATGAGCAGTCCTACAATTTAAAGCACTTTCATTCCTGCACCAATGTTCCTGACTCAGAGCAGATGGCAGAGCCAGAAGTCACAATGAGCTGAGGATTATCCAAAAAATGGAAAGACGAGAGTGATTTCTACATGAATCATCTCAGGGAAGTGGCAATGCTCGAAGCTCCAGACCTTACGAAGGTTACTGTGGGATCAGGCATCATTAAGTGCACTAAATTAGTGTCTTTACGGATGCAAGCTGCTGAGAAAACACAGAAATTCATTAAGCCCTCGTAAGACAATATCTAGGTAAACATCTCTTCAAGAGGCATAAGCTCAAGTGTTTTGCCTTAAATTGCAACATGCCCTGGGATAAACTGCACCTATAACAGGGCCTTCAGCTCTTAATTTTGCTGAAATTAAGTCTCAGTCATCTTCAGCTTTCAGCATCAATGTTTAACCTGCTCTGCAGGTACAGCCAAAGACATAAAGCAGTGCTGACATAAAAGCCCTCAAAACCAGTGAGCTTTTACTTATTTAACAAGCTTATACCCTGACAGATCTTAGGTCTACATTGAATAATTAATTGTATCTTAAAGACATGTCTTTAATAAATAGATGTGAGTTCAAGATCTATTGTTAGTTAATAGAGAATTACAGACACGTCCGTCTCTTTGGTCTACTTTAGAAAAAAATCTGTCTGGTGAGAAAACACAGCACCCGGTGCCCATCATCTTAGAAAAATGACCACAAATATTTTAAGAGACTGTGTCCAGAGCACACACATTACTGAAGAAGACATCAGTGCAGTACAATGCTTGTGAAGAAAGAGCTGAAACCATCTTCATGGAAAAAAAAGACTCATAGTATAAGTTATGGTTGGGAACACTTTGCATGTAGCCTAGGACATGATGACACATACCCACAGAGGGCTTTCTCAAGGAACAAGTCCGAGTTCAAAATTTCTTGAACTTTCAGCTGTACAAGGTGGACCTTAATTTATTATTTTCTTAAGCTTTTTTATTTAAACTTACATAAAGCCTCAGACATTAGCAAGTACATTAAATAAGTATTAGGTACTAAATGAGCAAATTATGAACATCAAATTAGGTAGAAGCGTGATACAATGTTCTTATAATGTCAGTGTTTGTGCTACTATGCACTCTGTTCTTTTAATGGTTCATATAAGATCCAATTCTTCCCATTAGGAACCTTGGCTGAAATCTTCTTTCGCAGCAGCCCCCCCAAAAAAGGTATGTTGGCAAATTAAGCAAAATGAATTATAAATTTCATTACTTTGCCACAAAGCCAGCCATCTAAAATGGGCCAAATCTCAGCTCCAGTAAGGCAACCAGTTCACCTTACAGGAGTTAATTACTGAGGGGGCATCAAATAGACCCACCACGTACTTTGATGCCAAAGAGTGGGGCAAACTGGCTAGTCCTGTGAAATGGAGTGTGTTTCTGCCTCCTGAGAGCAGCAGACTCATTATGCAGAGCTGCTCCACTGCTTGTCCATCCTAGAACACCTGTGATGGTGGCTGCAGAGGTGCAGTCCAGCCTCTGGTGGGCTCCGAGCTTGCCCTGCACCCCAAGGAAGCCTTGGGCTGGCTCAGAGCAGGGCACAGTGTCCAGCTGCACTCTTTAGGACATACACACGTCCACTAGAAAATATGTATTAAAAACCAAAACCAAACATAATTGGCTTCATTGTAGGAATTCCCCTGCTAGCAAATGCTATCACAGACTGAAGCGAAAAAGAGATTCAAAATTTTTAAACTCATCATACTGTCATGAGCAAAAATAAGCTTCTCCAAGTGCTAGTTGCTTGAAGCCTGGGACTGACTGGAGAGGGCAGATTTGTTTATTTGCTTGTTTAATTACACAGTTCTTTGCGTACTGTGCTTGTGATCATTTTCGTATTGATTTTGGTGAGTATTCCTCCATTAAATGTAGTGGGTGCAAGAGCAGGTAACTCAAGAGGAAATTGCTTGAGGTATCGAATGCTGATTTAGCAAAGTAGTAAACAGTAAATAACTCCTGTAGTGTGAAGGAGCTGCTGTTTCCTTTAAGTGTATTTGCCTGTTGTTTGGATTTTTCATGGCTTGTACTTTTTTAATATTTACTTCTCTTATCTCAGAGAATTTTACTGAAAAGTAAGTTTCAATACTCAAATGACAGACTTCAAAAAAAGTTGCATTCCAAAACAGAGTTCTGCAGATTTCTAACAGCATGTTTCTCAGTAATGAAGTGGGAAATGACAAATGACTAGCCATGTCTGTGCTGGATATACTTTTGCCTCTGACCTTGAGAAGAACTTTTCCAGCTGTAGCAGTAAAGTAGGAGCCTCTTACATGCAGCACAGAGTAATGTGCTACACAGAGAAGGGCTGTCTTTCCTTCTGAGGCTAATGTGACTCATAATGTATGAGTGCAATTATTTTTCCATACCAACAATGGCTAAATGGATCTTGCAGATCAATTTTAAAAACAGACTCCTCCAAGATGTGGTTGTAAATAGTAAGTGCCCCCAACAGTACGTTTGTAATGTCAGTTTTAAGCACAAGCAAAGATGACTTGGACAGCCAAAAAGATTCCAAGTAAAATACATCCTAGATCTCACTCCTTCTCTTGTGCCTGTTAGTGTGGCATTTTCCTTTCAGCTTCTTGGAAAGTCTGGCTAAAAAGAAGTAGGGGAAATTTTACCTGTGTGGCCTCTATACCCCAAAGATAGAAAATGTGTGGGAGAGAGGAGCTGGCGTCCCCATCCTGGCAGTCAGGGCTTTGAGATTTGGAGGTTTTCCTCGTCTTTTGAACCTTGTAGCTGGGGTGGCTGATGGAGACTGGCAGCATAAGCAGGCTCACAAAGGAATCTGTCATGGTTCTGTATGTCAGATCCATGAAAATGTGTTGCAGGAAACAGAGATGTAGCTTTTCACATCCCTAACTGGACAACAGTGGATGGCTGGGGAACACAAAGGGAAGGGAGCATAGGAAGAGGGAAGACTCCCACAGTTCAAGGAGCCATAGACAGTGCCCTGGCTGATCTCCTCCTGCCCCCTTGTAGAGGAACACAGTGAAAGGTGCAAATGGCAGCTCCATTAAGAGTGGCCCTGGTGCCATCTTAGGAGTGAGGTAAATAACCATACATGAGAGAAATCCCCTGTGCTCCTGCCAGAGAAACACGCTATCCCGTGCAAGGCTGGGTCCTTGCTGAAGGGGATCATGTAGCTACCTCACAAATGTGCCTTCAGGGGTGCAGAGGCAGACCAGACAAAGACAGGGGTATAAATTTCCTCTCACCGTGAAGAATCCAGAACTTTTGTCTTCACTGCTATACCTTTAGCAAGTCTTTTCAGTGGCAGATATTCCAGGATGTAATGAAAGGGGTTCACTGCTTGCATCTCTGTCTGCCTGCGTCGCCACCTTCCATGTAGTAAAAGGAGGCCTGGGGAAGGCATTCTGCAGCTGCAAAATCAAATTTGTCGCACAGGAGGCAAGCTTGGTATCAGAAACAGCAAAATCCATTTTGCCTGTTCTACTGGTATGACTTGAACTGACTCAGGGCATCTGCTGTGAAGTCTTGGTTAGTGTATTTGGTGGATGAGAGGAGCCCATATAGTTTTTGAGTAGTTTTTCAAAAAGCTGCCAGGAAGAATTCAGATTTTTTTTTTACCTTTTCATCCCGTTTGACTTTCTTACAAACCACATTGAGAATGCACAGTCTTCCTCTTAGGTGCCATAGACGGACGTCTAAACCCTTTAACTACTACTGGCCTGAGGAAGTTTACAGCTACAGTACACCTGTCCATATCGAAGCCCAGATCCAACTTCCTGGCACTTAACAAATACTGACACAAAGTCCTGGACAGCACAATTGCAGGCTAGTTAATTAGATTGGCTTTCATCCATTGTTTTATGAGATGATTTCAACCAGCAACAGATTCTAAAAAAGCTGTTAAAATCTGTCTAAAATTCCTTTTTCTATGGTGAACACAGTGCTCATACATTGCCTATTGATACAAATGGCAGAAGAACAGCAGTATTAGAGAATGTTCAGATATAAGAGCTGCATCCACCTTCAAACACACCTGAGTTTGATGACATTTGGATACATCAATTTGATTCATTGACCCCCAGCAATAATGGCCACTTCCCAGTTTTTTTCACCTTGTTACTCTTGGTGATTAGTCACACTGAGGACTTTAAATTGATTCTTTTAATTCAATTAATTCCTATTAAAAGATGTGAGAAAAATTGCTCATCTCCCTTTCCCTGACATGCTTGGGCAGGAGTGGAACATGATAGGGATGTTATCTGACAAACTAAAATATAGATATTCAAATTCAAAAGTAATTTTTCTGGTTTCACAGACATGACTTTCCCTCTATTAGATGTGATTGTGTATTTCACAGAGAAAGAGAGGTTCTTGACATTTCTAGGGCTGTACTTTTCATCTTGATCTAAGAGAAACCAAAATGCACATAATGTTCATACAATCAGACCACAGTCTGATTTCATTGCTCAGAAAGTTTGGGTGCTTATCCATCTTACCTGTCTTTGCTTCTAGGCCTATACACAGATACTTGAGGCATGTCACAATCACAGATGCCCCCTATGCCTACACTGGCAACTTCCAGTGAAATGTACTCTTTTTAAACACAGGAACAAGATTTGATTTTGACAGAATGCCAGGAAGTCCAATTGGAGCCTTTACGGCTGTGGATTGTCACTGCTTCTTTTGTTGCTTCCATATTTGTCCCCTTTTAAAACTGATTATTTTCTTGTCTTTCATTACTGTTACCCCTCTAAAGTCTCCTGCAGGCTCCAAAACCATAAACTGTAAATTAGGAGGTTGATCTCAGTGGCTCTTTCTAAAGAAACCAAGGCATGCAAAGAAATCGACATGACAGAGAGAGCTTCTCTTTGTGCTCTTAGATTAATGGAGATTTACATTAGATTCCTTACAGCAAGAATACTTCACCAAGTTTTAGCCAGTCAATGACCTCTTGTAGGAAGATATTACAGTATCTTACCATCCAGTATCTATGATGATAACTACCTGTCTTACCAAAAGAAATCTTATGTTGCAATGGTGCTCAGAAGTGCTAAATCATGTGCTGTACACAACACAGCATAGAGCAAGAAAATATTGTCTGTAACAGTGTTTCTACTGCTTCCTAATACTTCCAGTTCTCTTGGTTGTTGACTTTGTATCTCCAAAAATACGTGGTCCCATAAAATGCCTTTTCAATCACCATAATACAGTGATTTCAGAACATTGACCTTGGTCATCTTTGTTTTGAAGGCAAGTGTAATGGTTTTGTTCGCATTGGTTTCTTTTGTGAGGTAAAAATAGGGAGTAATAAAAAGCAGGCACCACACTTTAAAGAATGCAATGAAGTTTATTACTAAAACTAAACAATAAGAAAGAAATAAGAAGGAATTAAAGCAAAAACCCCCTTTTTCCTCTGGCACCTTCCCCTTTTTTACCCAACTTGCATACAGGACAACATACAATGATTTTAGGTCAGCATTATTAGTTTTAAAAGTTTTTCCACTGTTCAAGGTAAAAAGGTTTTTTTTCGCTTCACGTGGTTTTCCAAACTGCTTCAAGGGCAAACAGACCCCACCTGAAATTCTGCTGCTGTCAAAAACAATCTCTCCCATAAATTCTGCAGTTTTGCTGAACTGCTAACATGGGCCTTGTTTTAAGGATAACCATTTTGAGGCGACTGCACAACAAGCAAACTTTAGCTTCTTCACAATATTTTTAAAAGTTTTTTTGTAACTTCAAGGTGACCTGGCATGGTCACTATTACTTTTTTTCAC
>VYXC01000531.1:132191-186141 GCA_013397175.1 Platysteira castanea
TGCTACCCAGGGCCCGTGCCCTGGGGCCAGGAAAGGGGAGGCCCGGGCCGGCCCCTCCAGACGGGCCCGGGCCCATTCCCCCACATCTCCCACAGGAGGCCCAAACACCGAAGGGAAGTCCCTGCCTTTCTCCAGGGTTTAAATATGTAAATTTTGGAAAGTGCTATTGGTCCAAATAATTGTCTATCAACCCAGGTTCAAACCACGACAGAAAGCTCAACTGTACTGTGGCAACTGAACAAGTTCAACTCAGAGGAGGGAAATTTCTGCTTCATCTCTCTCATACAAAATTCTCTACAAAAGTTACTATTAACTGCAACAAGTCCAGCTTTGATCAGGACTACTGCAGTCCCTACTTCACATCATACTTTCTTTCACAGGTAAACAACCAGCAAGATTCCATTTTCATTCAGTAATTTCAACTTAATTTGTTTGCACTACTGCTCCTAATGTTTTTTCTGTCAATGAATACCAAACACTCGGAACAGCTGTAAAACATACTTGAATAGGTTAGGATTTATTTGTTTAGTTTCTAAAAGATAAGGTTATTTTCCTGGTTCAGGAACAAAATAGGTAAGTAAAAAATATTGTAAAAAATTTATATTTAAATAATGTAAAGTAGACCATTTAATGCTAATAGCTATAGACACTTGTTGGGATGTTAAAGAATTCTCTTTCTTTCATGATGCTACTAAGTTGTTGTGCAGAGACAAAGTTTTCATGGCCAACAATTTAAATTAAAATGCACCATTTTTAAACCCATAGATGATACAGGGTTACCTTTCTTTTTGATAATGGCGACATCCCACAGCAGAGCACAGACAAGCTGTATAAAGCCTTACTGCCTAGAAATATGGGATTTTTCCCTAAATTTAAAAATACTTTTAGTTCCTGAAAAAGACTGTTTATTCTGAAAAGAGAATATTTCATATTTCCACACACCAACCACAGCTTGTGGACCTGTAATTTGAGCTCCTCATTTTACTGGTTTGACTCACCCTTCAGATGCTAGGTCTCTCCAGGACCTAGGAAAGTGAGTCAGACTTCTTAGTACAGATTCATCTGCAAAGTCTGCCAAAAATGAGACCCATTCACATCCGGTAATTTTGTCTTGGTTTCCTTAATGTAAATTCATGCCACTGAATTTATTGACACTGTCAAAAGATTTCATAAGGGCCACCACCTGAATCAGATCATCACTGTGTCACTGATGAGATTAAAGGATTAAAATAGGTAACTGGTTATTAAAGATCCCCATGACTATCCAGTCCCAAAACAAGCACACAACTAGGACCCAAGAAATTTTTTACCTAAGTATCTTAAAAATTAGTCTCAACCAGCTCATCACTGATTCAGTTTCCCACAGTATTTTCCAGAAGGTATGGATATAAATTAATTCAGGCATTGCAATCAAACTAAATACTAATGAGTGGTATCAGCACACATAAAAACAGCATTGAAGAACTTATAAATTACCAAGTCAGTATTTTATACTAGTTCACAGAGCATCAGAGAATTTCTCTCATTTGCAGACATTATTTCTGCCATGAAAACTACCAGAATGTAGGCCAGAAGCACATCCTCTGGAAAGATCTTAACATGACAGAAATCTACAGATTACAATACAATCAAAATAGTATTAAAATGCAGTAGCTTTCCCCTTTACTTCAAATATTTCTAGATAAATAAGCAGGCCAGGAAAAAGTCTAGTGCCCTTTAGTTATATTATAGCAACTGGATTGCCAATCAAGCACCAGATACTCACCTGCAGTGAAGATGAAAGATGTACTGCTGTATTTTCTCTCTATCCTTCCCAGGCAAGTACATTCAGCTCTTTAATGAAGTGTTTTGAGTAGAACAGACACATGGCTGCTTTTATAATCTCAAACTGGGCTTCCTGTTTTAGCTTTCTCTTACTTTTCTGGAGAATCTTTTCATCTGTAGTGAAGCTATGTGTATTTTGCTGCACTATGTCAAGAGAAAATTACTGAGACCAAACAAGTTCATATTAATGAGCTATGGAAGGCAAATACAACAGAAACGGTTATATCATGAAAAAAGAAAAATTTGCTTTCTCATGCCTGGAGGTAGAGACATGTGAAGTAGTAATCCCTGGAGTACATTAAGTTTTTATTTCTGAAATTTAAAAAAATCTTCAAGGATTATATCATAAGAAAATACATAATTGTACAGATAATGACCCACATATCCATATCTCAGTATGTGAGGTAATTCAGCCTCATCATATCTGGGATATTTTGACTTTCCAGTTCAGAAAAGAAAAGGCTGAAATATTATTTATTTTTTCATCAGTCTTTTACATTTCTGCCTTCTTGTATCCATAGACACTTCCCCCTCCTTGCAGGTCTCCCTTATCGACTTCAAAGCTGGAAACACAAATATAAGAAAATTGCTGTCTCTAATAACAAGAACATACCAAAGATGACAAAAGAGGGCCCTAAATCAATGAGAAACATGAGAGTGCAGCAGAAAGAGCAAGCACTGTGTGTTGGTATGAAGTTTTAACAAAGGCATCGGGAAGTCCCAGCACAGTGACCTGTTCCTGATAAAGGCAAGCTTGCTTTTCCTCTGAATGCCTCTCATGTCCACTACAATCAGTTGTCTGTCTTGTAATATCCTGCTAAATTTGAGTTCTTCAAACAGCTGAGACTATGGAGCCACAACTACAGATTACAGCCTAGATATAGTCCCAAGCATAATGGTGCAGGCTGGTTTTTGGACAAGACAGCCAAAATAATAAACCTCTCTCTCGCTGGGAGGGTTTGAGTTTTTTCCTAGAAAAAGGTTATTTTCTAGAAAAAAAGGTGTACAGCCATTTCCCAGTTTTGCTTGTGTCCTCTCTTTTAGGGGATACTTTACCTAGAAAGCAACTTATGGCTATACATTGGAAATTGGCGTGGCCCCATGGGCAACGCTGAGTCCCATCAGATGGGGTTCTGGCACTGGAAGAAAATCACCATTTGCACGAATGATTCACACAGGCTGCAGACAGTATATTGCCAGTGGTGGTTAATAAGCAGCAAAAGAGTTTACTAGGAATTGAATGCTATGTCCATGAAAGTTAGCAAATAATCTCATCTCATTGTAACATACGTTGGGTCAGATGTAAGTGCACTCTGCACTGAGTCAGTGAGGGTTTGCTGTGTGTTAAAGGTCGTGCAGGTTTCTACCCTACGGAAATTAAAATAGGTGTTATTAACATGACACAGGCATTAGTTAGATGGTTGGCACAAAAAATGTGTTTGGGAGAGAGCCTCTGAAGGCACTCATGAAAACTGTGAAACCTCTACCAGAAAACTGACTATTAAATTAGACCACTGGCTTGTTTGCAATATAGTTAGCAGATACTTATCAAGGAGAGGATTAGTCGGCCAAAATCTAATCCTGGACAGAAAAAGGGATAGAGTCTAATGTATTGTTCAGGAGGTTATGAGCCCTGCTACTCACTGGAAGGCATTTTTTTTCTAATCATGTTCTAATTTGGAAAAATTCACTCTCTGAATAGGTCTACACTCAAGATCAAGGCTTTGCCTTTGTTAAAGTCAGTGGAATAGCTGTTAAATGAAATCTAAAATGTCAAAAATTCCTTTTTCTTACTATTCTGAACTAGAAAATTACAGTTTTAGTGTTCAAAGTGATTTGAAGCAACCTACTGAAAAGCAAATAAAAACCACACTCAAAAGCAAACAGAAGGCACTGTCTCTATGGAGATAAAAAACTCTCTGATAAAGTTTGTCATAATCCATTGATAGCATCTTATATACTAGGGAAATATATATTAAATATTTGCAGGTCTTTGAAATATATTTTACTATTGCTATCTTTAGGTCTGAATCTGCCTTTCAGAAGAAACACAGATGAATTTGCAATGTTCCTTGCTCCATCTCAAAACCCATGTTTTCCTGTGGCTCATACCTAAGTGTATTGGTATCAGGTCATTATCTCTCCTCTATTATCTCTCCAGCTATTTAACTTCTGAGCTGTGAAAAAAGAAAAGAAAATATTGAATTCTTGTTACATCAGGGATACAAAGTCAAGTCACAAAAGTTTACTCCAGAAGCTCTAGTCACAACTCTACAGACATATTCCAAGTAATGGAACTGCATGGATGTCATCTTGGAGGATGTTTCATCTCTCCACACACCTCTGCAAGTTACACAAGATGACTGGATTGCCCAGCATTACTTCAGAGCAAGTCCATTCACATCAACATAACAAAGCACAGTGCAGTGCTAAAGTACCTTTAAACAAGTGACCGAACCCTTTCAGCCTTGTTGGCTGAGTCTGGACTATAAAAGCTATCAAGGGCACAGAAAGCATTTGGCTATATTCAAAGCAAGTGATCGGGTAGGACAATGGGCAGTACAAAATTAATTACAGCTCTTAGCTTCTCACCTACATAATAAATCATAGAGATAAGGTTTTTTAGATGGAGCAGTATTTGCTGAGATCTGAAACAAATAATCATGTAGGTCAGCTTGGAGACAGTGAGATAGTTTGTACCAAGACAACAAATAAACAAAGTGCACCAGATCAAGTGACAAGACACACACACAAAAAGACACGGGCGGGGATGATGGATCCTGGGTGAGTGGAACAAAATGGAACAAGGAAAGAAATGGGCTTAGCCAACTATAGCAAAAGCAGTGGCACATTTTAGCTTCACTGTGACAATCTGGCCATACACTAAGGACAGTCAACCTCACACTCTGAACAGCCAAAAAAAAGGTTATTTTTCCCACTCTGACAAGACTTTGCACCAGTGCAGCTGCATATATTAGCCATGTAGCTGGTTGTGGAATCGCCATGAGCAAGTTCTGAACAGCACATTAACAGGGGACAATAAAATTAAAGAGCACTACTGCCATTACTGGAGAGCTGATTTTGAGGTCTAAGTTTAGATAGTTTGCAAGGTCTGGCATGATTAAGCAATAGTTGATGCATAATGCAATATCATAATTCTGGAATCCATTGATTAAAGGCATAATGGCCTTGACTCAAAACTCCTTAAAATCAGTAAGGAAAAAAAAAAAAAGAAAAAGAAAAAGAAAAAAAGAAATTAAAAAATATAGAGAGACTGGAAAAATTCTTAGTGAGGTTGAATCAGATTTGAATTACTACTTGGCTTTTTTGGTTTGGGTTTGGTCTGTAACATCTCGGCACATGTTTTGAAGAGACAAAGCCAAGGAGAATGCTGTGTGAAGGACCGTAAGGACCAGCTGATCACTCAGCACCAGGTGCAAGGATGTCAGGATGTCACCGGCCTTCCACAGCACCCAGCCACAGCCATCTCTTTACCATGCTGCATCTCCTTGCTTTTCTTAAAAAGCTGAACTGAGGGGAGGCAACAGGGATTAGTCCAGAAGGAACGCTCCTGCCTAACCACAGCCCAGAGCAGCAAAGGCAGTTTTGGAAGCAGAACCAATTGCCACTGTACTCAGGTTTTTGGAATATTTCAACTCCACTTATCTCCAGGCTCACTGTTGTAGTGCAGTCGCTCTGCTGTTAAGATGCTGTACCTCGTTGATCTTGGATAAGGCACTTAGTGAGACCAGACTGCAGGCTTGGTATTAAATGGTTGGGAAATCTTACCCCTAAACCCAGTCCTCTTTTAAACTTTTCCTTGCAGTGCCGATGAGCTTGTTTTGCATATGTGTCTGTTGTTTAAGCTAAAGACAAACCTAGTGAGCAAAGGTCAATAAGCAGAAAGTAGTATTTAACACTTGAAAGGACACTAGGAAGGATAAATTAGACAGGGAGAAGTCAGACCAATGTGTATGAGTTAGAGATAAAACCTGTAGGGAATTATCAGGAAATTTACTCCTGCAAGGTTTTGGTGATAGCAGAAATCACAGGCCTCACAGCATACACAGAAATGTATTAGTTTCCTGTTTCTAATTCACATAACCATCTCCTGCCCTCAAGAAACCTGGAGATAACTTGTCTTATAAGGACTGAGTGGTAATGCACTTAGGAATCCTTAACTGCCAAAACCCCTGCACTTGACAGGCAGGATAATCTCAGCTGAAACATCCCTCCATTACGGCATGTACAGAAAAAACACATTTGCAACAAAAATCATGTGAATAACTGATCTTTTTCCTTTTTCTGTCTACTAAAAAATTGAGGAAAGTAAAGCAAATCAAATCAAGCATAATCTGGAAGATATTAAATGGGTTTTTTTTAATGCAGTCAAGGTTGGTGGTATTTTTTAGTAAAACTCCATTGTTTTGATTTAAAGACTAAAGTGAAAGATTAATTTTACTTGAAAATTTGGCACCAAAATCAGCAAAACCCAGAATTCTTGAAATCTTTTGATATTGTCACGTGTCAGTGTATACAACACTGTATATACTGACAAGAGATATCCATCTCTTGTCAGTGTAGTCTCAGACATGTTTAAATTATACACGCAATACCACAATGTGTACTTTCACCTTCTTGCTTTCCCCCACACAGTGACCCGCAGAGCTGTTGAAGTCCCTTGCCAGTTAATGTACAGCCACAAAAGTTTATTGACAGCCCTTTAAAGAAAAACAGTACATTTTTTACTACTGCCACTCCTACCCCAAATTTGGAGTTAAGGCTGTAATTTTTGAGAAATTGCACAAGCACCCTGTAGTGATTGTATAATTCCATTTGGAAGAAGTTTGGTTTTGGGATGAGTTAGTATATCTATTTCTTTGTCAGGCACAGCTAACAACGTGCTTCATCAGAAGTGGTTCAGTAAACCCTGAAAACCCCATCAGAACATCCAGACACTGTTTCAGGAGACTTCTCTCATGGAAGATATCCTACTTACCACGCTTGGCATAATGACAAAATGGAAGTGTTTAATGAACCACAGGATTCATAATGAACCAAATTATATCAGTAGTGTCTACCTGAGGATTCAGTTGCAGCATAAGTTCTGTCAGTAAAAGGCAGCTGTCTCACAAGAAATAACATTGGTGCAGCTACAGCATGTCCTCACTTGGTCAGGGGAAAACAAAACACCAGAGCAGACCGGACAAATTGACAGGCTTAAATCATGGGCAGGAAAAGGCTTTTAGAGAAGATATGACATTTATTTTTGAGCAGATGGGTACAGAACATGGTATCTGAATCTAAAAAACCTAAATTATCCTCCACAGTTATTCAGCTTCATTTGAGTTATATCCAATGGTTAGTTATGGACAGCAAGTCCTGTAGAAATAATGCATAGATTCGTGCATAAACTCAGAAAATTACTTTGCTATCTAAACTATTTCTTGATTATGTGTGTATTCTCCATTTCAAATTTAATTATACTCCAGTTTTTTTCTAGCAGTGTTTTTGTTCTTCAGCAGCAGTGGTCTGAAAATATGGACCAAATATGGCTCACAGAAAGAAGTAGTTCCACCTCTTTGTAAAACATGGATTGTGGGGGTGGGAGATATTTAAGAATTTGCTTTTCTATTTACTTTGCATCCAAATTTCAAGGGCCGTGGCAAAGCATCTGGTAACACAAATTGACTTCAAGAACTGAATGCAGAAAATTAGCAGATTGTTCTCTTTGAGAACATGAAGGCTGTGGAGAAAATTAATTTATAATTGCATTTGAATGCACATAAAATTTGTTGATTAAATTCAAGAATAGGATTTGATAGTTAGAAGATAAAACTCCAAAGTTTAACCTCAAATACAAAATAACAACATAACCTGTACACAATATACAACAATCTAACAATAACTGTTTTGATGTCTGCAGTCACTCTTATTTATGTAAAAATATGTAAGCACAATGAATCAGCAGCATTTAACAGCACAGAGTTCAGGTCTGCAGAGCTTTACTTTGAAGATCAAAAAATATTCAGTTTGGAGATGCAAGAGTTCAACAGCAACATTAAATTCTATAGCCCTCCAGACAAAGTCAAGCATATTTTTAGAAGATTTCTGAATCAGTGAAGAACTAAAATAACTTTCAGCCCCCCGTTTGAACTTCATGCAATTTATTTTGAGACATAAAAATAATAAAAAATAATGCTTTTTAAGGTTCTAAATATAGAAGGCTTACTCCAGATGGAATATCAGCAAGAACAAAGTAATAGATTGTATAAGCCTTCAAGAACAACAACAAAAAAAAAAAGAACAAAAAATTAATCCTGGCAGTCTGCTATTGACTTACAGTAAATTGGTTTTTTTAAACTTTGACCAAGAAGCAAATGGGTCCACAGAGAGATTTACACCGAAGTAACTACAGTTGCCAGAATTCTCAGTTTTTCTCATTTCAGCCCCTTTTTGATACTTAGACCATCTTAAGCTTCATTCAGTCAATTAAGATAGAGTGAAATCAAACAGCAGCTCTTAAAACCAAATGAGAAAATGCCTATGCTGACTTGCTGAGTTTTCTACTCTAGTTAAAGATCACTCATCTAATGAAATCAGATTAAATGGGTGTATCCCTACACTGATGTCCCCCTTGCTCTTTTGCTTTTTTTAGTGATGGAGCATACCAGCTTGGTTCGTGTACTTGTCTAAAATTATCAAAACTTATTCCTATGAAAAACAAAATTATATTTACAGTGTTATCTTATGTAAGATTTTTCTAAGAACTAAATTCATGAGAAGAAGTCCAACTTTTTTCTCAGTCTGGAGGATTGCGGGTAGACCACGCAGACCCAAAAAGCAGTAGCAGCACCTTTGAGTGAGCCGTTCCAGTTGCTGAACTTTTAACTTGACAAAGAAGCTGTTGTCCTTTATGTGTTTAAGTCTACTGGGTTGAAAGTAGAAGTATAGAGACACTCGGCTGTGGTAATTGATGATGAAGAAGGAAATGCACAGAAGCCTCACACACTGCTTCTCTTTCCTCCATCACAGCAGCTCCAGGCAGCAAAGATCAGCACTTTGGGGAAGCTATGGGGAGGGCTGACATTGTCCAGGGCTGATGCTTATTCAGAAAAACTACAGACAACAACCACGTGAGACCAGAGTGATGTCACCCCAATATACTCCTTTGGGCCGTTTCCAGTGAATTAAGAAAACAGTTCATCCAGAAAACACTTCATCCTGGTGCCTGCCTTCAAGGATCCCTGTGGCTCCTGCATGGCACTGACCTGCCCCAGGACCATTCCAAGGACAAAACAGGGCAACAAGTGGGTTGGCTATGATAGCACAGCAGCAGACCCAGTTATTAGGAGCAAGCGTTTAAAAAAAACAGTTTCAAATAAAATTTACAGTAGCTATTCTCTTGTGAAATACTTGTTTAATTCAAAGATGTTGGGAGATAATCATACGGAAGGTGAGAAAACTGTGAAAATCTGAGTAGGACAAGAGGGAGCTCTTTAAAACACCATAGTGCTTACCAAAAGAACAGTGGCAGGGAAGTGTTGAGTGTCGTAGTTCCCAAAAACTTTAACATTTCATTCTGAAAGGCAAAGGTCACATTAGGATTAGGATTGGACAGAAGAATTTAAACCCTTGCTGTCTACTGTTGGAACCTGATCATCTCCTCTTCATCAATATTTCAGTTCTGTATGATTTTGAATAGTAGAAAGAAAAGTCTGCCATATACTGTAAAAAGCAAAAGAAGTAAAAGAAACAGGGATATGCTAACTTAACACTGCATGGTTAATGCATTTCTTTTTCCAGTACTATATGACATTTCAAGCTATACAACAAAAGTCACCAAGTAATAAAACAAGATATAATAGACTGTTAGGTAGCACAGGAGCTAGAACATAAACTAACTGGAGGAGCAAAGTAGGGTATGAAATTCTAAAACATATTTACCTGCCCTCTAAGTGGACA
Organism: Platysteira castanea; assembly: GCA_013397175.1. Classification (NCBI taxonomy): domain Eukaryota; kingdom Metazoa; phylum Chordata; class Aves; order Passeriformes; genus Platysteira; species Platysteira castanea. The sequence continues at coordinate 141,981 of VYXC01000531.1, forward strand.
GACATAAAATGTGCTTGTGATGTTTAAAATTGTTATTACCAGAGAGGGTTCAAACATTTTGATGTTCCTCTCTTTTTATTCTTCTACAGTAAACTAATAAAGGTCTGGGGAAAATAAAATAGGAAAAGAAAAACCTGCTTTTCAATCTGTTCTTGGGATTTGTCTTCCCTTTTAATTATTCTCTTCATTTTTGTAGAACTTAGCTTTGTCCACAAACAACAGAAAATACAATCAGCACAAAATGCTGCCAGTAGAGACCTGATCTTCCCTGCAGCCTCATTTACCTTCACTTATGTCATGATTCCCACTTGGTAAACTACCAAGGCATGTGCCTAACTTCACTGCTGTGAGTACTTCTGTTTTGACGTACTGACACACTTTGGGATATGACATTTGTGGTAGTATATTACCTAAGCAGAGCCTAGGAGGCTTTGTCCAAAACAAGTTCCAAGAGCCAAAACCATGAAAATTAAGTGCAGTTTCCATAATGGTGGACCTCTTAAGTCAGGAATAAACAAAGTGCAGTGGAAGAAACACTTCATTCAGTTGTTCCTGATACTGCTGGCAGAAAAAATTGTCTGAATATTTTACAATGAAAGATTGCAGGCAAAATTCAGTGACTCCTGAGAAATAGCACAGAAAGCCAACCTTACTTGATTCTAGATATGTGGTAAACTGAAGGATATACTACCTTATCTCACAATTACAGCGTTTTAAGTAACTCATCAGTAGTTTGAAGAAAGTTTTTAAAGTTCATTCTGTTCAGAATTTTGCTTATCTTATGTACTTTTAATATTACTCTTCACCCCATCTTTACTATGACACATTTTCATAACTTTAAAGCAAGCACTATTAACAGTTCATCAGATCCTCAGGACTTATGTCAACAACCTGTGCGAGAGAAGAAGGACAAGAAGAGGGGGCACAAGGATCAGGAAAAGAAAATATTTCCAAATTTTTATTTCTCTATCTTCACACCACCTGCTTCTTCCACAGCTCCAGTTACATTTTGTATAGCAGTGATTCTTATGCAGATGATTACTCCCTACCTGGTAAAGCCCTCCTTCTTCCTTCTTCCTTTTTCTTTTTTTTTTTTTTTTTTTTTCCTTGTCTCAATTTCTTCCTTCATTGAAATAAAATAAAAGGAAGGATTTGAGAAAGAAACAGAAGCACATACATCCAGCTAAAGACGCTTCTTAGAAAATTGAGGGTAGTATGCTGGCTGCACCTTACTTACATAGTTTCAGTGGTAAAAACTTCAAGATCACAGAGTTTGCTCCAGAATGAAGGGGTAAGGAGGTACAAAAAGGTCAGTATTAACTATCTTTTTTGTGCTGTTTACCGACCCATAGAAATGTTTTTAAAATAGGGCTTTGCCACAGACTGTAGGATAATTGAAAAAGCGAGGTTTTGTCAAAACATAAAGAAAACTCTGCTGAACACAAGGCAGTGTATTTCGGGAAAGAAGTCTTTAAGAAAGGGAAAAGTAATACAATGAAGTTAGATTCCTCTCATGTCCGGGTTTCCTCCTGTGATACTCTGAGCATTCTCCACTTTAGGACTACCATGAACAGTAAATGTATCAACAAATACAAACACATAAATAAAAATTGGAGCTACTAGAGCACTCTTTGATTTGGTTTCAAACAGCAAAATCTTTCAATATGAAAAGAAAAAGGATCTGTAACCCTTCATATACTTGACAGTGTAAAATTCCATTATCAAAATGATATGTCATTTAGAAATTAAACCATATTTTGCTATTTTTTAGACTGCAAGAAAATCAATCCTTTGTTTGAGTTCAGCTGATACATTACAAAACAAATTAATGAATCCACTTCAGTCACATCTAAAAGCTTCTCCTTTTTCTCTCTGTTTCTATGTGGAACCTGAATCCCCCACCATGTTTATAGCTGGCATAGCCCTCTGTGACATCTGTTCCAGCAGAGACCACAAAAGTTCTGGCAAAGCCAAGATGTGTTACCTTGCAGCATGCTCTGCTAGATTACATGGTCTACCTGGCACTAGGGAAGCACTAGGGTATTTCTTCATTGTGTGGCTCAAAATACCCTCCCACATGCACCACATGCATGAAATGTCTGGGTATACCCATCGTGTAACACCACACATAAGCCTCCTCTGTATTCAAAAAGATCTTGTACAAAATGCTGGGTGAGGAGGTGCCTCCCCTCACCCTGGGGGGAAGGGCCTTGGGTGAAAAGCGTGGTTATATGGGATTTCTTGGACCCCTGTGCTCTGGTCACATGTACCCAAGTTCTGTACACAGTTGGCTATTCATGTTCCCTGGCCCGGGAAGTTGTGTTGTTTTCCCAGGGGTCATCAGTCTGGTCCAGGCTCCCAGCTGTGGCGGCTGGAATGAATAAAATCTAGGAACATCTATAAAAATTTCATCCTATGATTCTTCCTACGGGCCAAAACTGTCTTCAGAAAGTTGCACCTGACAGCAACAGCTGGCATTGGGTTTTATGGAGGCTTCAGAGTCAGTGCAGAGTTCTATAATTCATTCCAGGTCCTTGAAAGTCCCACAAAATGCCTGTCTCTGTTTTTAAACCTGGTCACTGTTGCATTCTCCGGAGAAGATGCACAGTTGCTGGCTTCCTTGAAGACTCTGGAACAGGGGTACCAGGATTGAGAGCAAGTAATCCAGAATGTTAATGTTTGCTCCTTTGCTCAGAAGCACTTGAAGCAATAACAATAGCTGGACAAATACAAGAGCTTTACTAAAATGTCATTGTGGAAAGCCAGCCCACACAGAGATAAATACTGAGATCAAGCCTCTCAGAGGGAAGAATGTCAAGTTAGGAGATGAAAGGAAAGTAGCAGGAAAGAAAAGCTGGAAAGGAGGCAAAACCACTGATACTTTCTGCTGTAAAAGTCAAAATCAAGATTAATTATCCTCTCATTTAAACCTGATAGAAAGTAAACACCCCCAGGATATAATTCTGGGTGAAGTACTATACTGGGTGACATCAACTGGGATTTTAACCTCTCAGGCAACAAAGGTGAGAACTTCTTAACAGGCTTCCATGAAAAAGTTTGACGTCAAATGCAGAGAAAGTATCTTGTACAAGAGGAGCAAAACAGCTGGGAAAGAAAAATCCAGAGGAACAACATTTGCCTCATGTAAGTAACCTTTGACTTCACTAACAAAAATGGAGTGTAGGAAAAAAAGTGTGGCAAAGCCACAGAACTGGTTGCCAACATTGGTTTTGAATGCTTTCTTGTGCTTTTGAAGATTCCTTACCATACTGATAGAAATTTGACATAGTGATGGATGGCTACAGAGGCAAGGAGTCAAGTGCAGTATGGTGGTTAGAAAAAGTGACTTGAGGCTCTTTTCTCTTAGGTTCTGCTAGTGACTTCTCAGGTGATACTGGGTAGATAAATCATTTAGCCTCTCATTGTTTCATGTTCTTTATCAATGAACTGAAGAGACAATTTTTATGAAAAGTACAAGAGCTCAGCATTACTGTCATCAATTTTCAGCCTTAACAGCTTTGAAAGCCATAGATGCTGGACAGTAAGTTCAAGTATAACTCAGAAGAGCAGAATTTCAATATGCTGTGCAAGAGACTTAGATATTTGTCAGAAGAGCTTTAATGTTGAGACATTGATAGAGATGCACAGCACACTCCCATGGTACAGCCAAATGCTGCTTCAGTCATTTTCAAAGTCAGGATAAAATAAATTACAATATTTTTAAATCAAAACAACTTTAAGGGCTGCACTTTGCCTTACTTTCTTAAGCAACATAAGAAGCAGAATGGTACATTTCCTCTTGAGACTTGCAAGGTATTAGTCACAGATTAATACTTTAAATTAATTGGTCTCATTTTCACAACTAATTTAAATATTAAATATACTCATATCCACAGCTAGCAGATGCAGCAGCACAAATGGTAGATATTTACTTTTTTTTTAATTAAACAAATTATCTGCTGGCCATGAAACTAATGTTCCTCCATTTCTAACTCTAGTATAATACTCAATGAGAGAATTTAAAGAAAACTTAAGGGCTTTGGATAAGGCTTTGCATTCCTGGAAAACAAATGAATGGGCCCACTCTAAGTACAAGCAGAGTTGTGCTAGCTACTACTGCAGCAGACCAAAGAGCAAAAGGATTGCAGTCAGTGTCAATTAAATCAAAAGTGATTGATTAAAGGCTAAAACAATTGATTAGAAAAATAGTGCAGTAGACTTGAAAGGAAAGTACCCGCTCTACCAGCATAATCCTCAGTTCCTGAACTTCCTCACCCATGCGAATTGCTTCCTGATTATAAATGAGGTTTTCCATCTATAGGGATAAATGAACCTTAGAGCCAGATTTGCTTTGTGTGGTTCTAAGATTTTTTCACTGAAGTACCCCAAAATTTGCTTTTATATGCAACATAGAATAAAGGAAAAGTGGAGTAGGGGGGAAAAGCTTGGAGGAAACAGCAAAAATTGAAAGGTCTGCAGAGCGCAGAGTATTGATCTTGCTTCCAGTGCAGCCATGGAAAAACTTCTCCTTTTCCCTCTTTAAAATTGGATCAAGCCCAAGGACTGACTGAGCTTAAAAGATTGTTCCTATTTAAAGTACTTTCACAGTAGACAGCACCAGCTTTATCATCCAAACCACCTCTCAACCATGGCTAGGACCTCTGACTTCCACTGACTGAAGTAGTTCACCACATCAGAGGATTAATAACAATAAAAACATCATGTTTTCTCTGTGTAATGGTAAGGCATGCCATGAGCCACCATATTTCCCACAGGAGCAAAGGAAGCACTTCACCCAAATCTTGCCTGCTGCCGGTCCCAGACATTCAGGTTGCCTTCCAACAGGAACTAAATCTGCCCTGATAAAATGGCAAGGCACTCAAAAGAATCATTCTCATCAAGGATAATACAGACCCTGGAAGACTCATATCTAACACATTCTGGACATTGCTTAAAATTATCTTCTTCTTCTTCTGTTGTTAATGTAGGCAATAATCCCTAAATACATCCTTAAACTTGAGGGTTGTCAGGTCCTGGGCACATGTTTACTAGTAAGTGCTTGCTAATCCACTCAACTTTGAGTCCCTCAATAGCAACTAACATATCTCAGGCTGAGATTTATGGGTACTCTTTATTTCTACAGCTCCTTTGAGCAAATTCTTTGTGGTTTCTAAAAAGCAGCCATATCACACCAAAGAAACTGTAAATAATGGCTACGCATCCGTAAGCAGTATGAAAACACCTCCCATGTCATCTCAGTCCCTCAGCTGATGGAGAAGGATTCCAGGCCTGTGAATATGCAGAATCTGTGACACAGCACAGATATTACAACTACTAGCACTGTAAACAATGAAATTTGGATTATCTGAGCAGGATAGTATGCAAAAGAATAAAAAGAGAACTACAAACAATAATTCCACCATCCTTCTTTGCTACTGTGCCATTCTGACGTCTTTTCCGTGTGTATTCCCAGTGATTCTCACTATAACATTATTTTTTGTGCCTTATCTCAATGATGTAGTAATGCTTCTAATAATAAGCATAGGTATGTTATTTTCAATAAAGAAAAGAGTGGGTGACATACCTCTTTCTTTAAAAAGATCTGACTATAATAACTCAGTGGTCTGAAAACCTACATATATACTCATATACTCAACTTTTCACTGAAAACTCATTATGACATCACTAGTTTAACATTTTGGCTTTTAGTTTAGCATTACAGTTGTCTAAGTAGTGTTTAAATGACAATTCTGAGGAAGAAAAATGATTGTAAGTAAAAATAGCTGAAGTGGTACTTTTTCCTCTATACCCATACTGGAATATTTCTAGCTCTAAACTAATCTCCTTAAAATGCAGAATATGTTTTACTAGGTTTTGGAAAATTCCACCTAATAAGTAATGCCTAATGCTTATGCTTCACTTGAGTAGTTGAATTCTCTTCTAACACAAATGCTGAACACGTTCACAAAATCACCAGACAACAAATCACTTCTTACTTCATTTGTTCATTAATGTAGGCTCAGGGTTATGTTTATTATTCCATTATACACAATAAGTTTATATTCTGCTTTATATTTCTTTTCATGGTTTGCTCTTCCACTTGCTAGAGTTTATAACTTTATTTACAGGAACATTTAAAAACAAAAAAGTAATATAAATTTTTTTAATCTTATTTTCTAATTCTTCAGAAGAGTGTGAAAGAAATGAGAAGAAGTCTGAGGCACAAGCTCTGTCTCACAACAATGCACAAAGCAATCTGGAAAACTCCAGTGTACATCAAATATGTTTCATACAATTAAACATTCGACTTTACCCAAAAGGAAGGGCAGTGGTCAGCTTACAATTTGGTTTTCACTCTATATTTTCTTTCTGAAACAAATGAGATGCTGGGTGGCAGAGGTCTTTCTTGAAGGACAGGGTTTTGCCATATATGTATTTATAAGGGTAACCACTCATAAGGAGTTCCTATGCACATACCCAAACACTGATGATGCAGAATGCTTGAGAGGACTTAGCTTTGTTGTGTTGGCTCAGACAGCTAGGAAACAGCAGAATCCACCCTGAACCTCTTTCTGACATCACTCTTTGAACAATACAGGAAACATGGATAAAATACGAAGTCAGAAAAGAATAAGAAGAGGAACTTTACATTTTTCACCAGTGGCATTAATTATTTTTCTTGAAATACTGAGACTACAGGTGATGAAGAAAGCCTGAAGAAAGACCATGAAGCAGAGCTGTGGACAGAGGCAAAGGAATTGAGAGACTTTTCATTTCCAGGCCTTCCTAGCATTAGGAAGTCTCATATGACACGGATCATAACAAGGTTGAGGCAGAAAACTCATTTTGGTATGGGTAAAATATCTTTCTTTTTTAAAAGAACAAATAAGAGCAGTAATGGGCATTGAGATAAAGCAGAGAATAAGATCTTGCCTATGGTCTCTGCCGGTTTTTTAAGACGTTTTACGGCTGTTTCTTGATCTTAGAAAGTCCCACGCCAGAGCCAAGAAAGACTGGAGATTTCTGCGGATTCGTGTTCAGGTTGTTTATTTATCTCTCAGTGTCTGAAGCAAGGACAGCATGACCTGCTCCACCGAAATCCACAGCAGAAGTGCCGCCCTGGAAAGGCGATTTCTCCTTTTTATTTCTTTTAGGAAAACCAACAAAGTTCCACAACGTATTATTGTTTAACAATTTTTCNTTTTCCCAGGGCTACTGCACAAGATCCCCAGCAGCAGTAGAGATAGACTTCAAACACTCTGGGAATCCCAACTGAACCCTCTCTCCCCATCTTTAAATCCATCAGTAAATAGAGAAGTACACAAAATATTCAGGGATTCCTAGCATAAAGAAGCCCAAAACTTGCCCGAAGCTGGACTTGATGATTGCTGTGGGCCTCTTCCAACTCAGGATATTCTGTGATTCTGTTAAAATAGACTTGCTGCTGAGTTACTAAACTGAGTCAGGAAAGAACAGAGACAGCCCCAGGACTCTGAACCTTTCTTCACTGACCACTCAGGTGCAATCTCTGACATAGGAACAGGGGCAGTGCAGGGAAGTACAAAACCAGAACCAGGTTATGTTTGTTTTTCCCTGCTGGCAGCCATTCTGAAAGGTTTACAGTGGAGAGTGAGAAACTGTACCACATGTGTATATTACAGAAAAATCAGCTAATCCCATAGCACATGGCAGATTTCTTGTGATGCCACACCTCACGGTCTTCCTCTGTTCCCCTTGTATCTGTTTGCCTCATGGGTTCAGCTATTAAAACAGGCACCATCACATCTGAAAGATGTTTCATTTCAGCATGAAGGTAGCTTGTAGAAAGGCTGTATTTTCCTGGGCTTGAGGGAGTACATCCATCTTAGGAAGCAATTAACTGATACTTTGATTCATGAGATCCCTGACTGATTTTCAGGATAAATACCAGTGGACTCTGCAGCATGTCCTGCATTCCTACTGCTGCAGAGCATGGTGCTGAAGATCAAGAATAACATGGATGGACATGCAGCAATGCTAAAGAGAGGGAACGATATACAGTAATTCAAATCATATAGTTCTTATAAGGCTCCTGCTCTTGAAACAAATACTGAGGTTAGGAACACCCATCTTCTCAAACTCAGTTTATTTTAATCCTTCTGGAGTTAACATTTTTGTTCCACAGCTTACTATGCATACCATTTCAAACTGCTCATCAAAACACTGTAATGGATTTCCTGATCTCAGTGAATTGTCCAAAGGAGTGCTTCCTGCCAATTCTCAGCAGCTTCCTGCTGTGTGGGCTCCTGCAAAGGCCAAATAATGAACACACAACTTTACTGCAATCAAACAGGAAGAAATCTCCCTTGCTAACAGTGTGCTGCCATAGTGCACTTAACATCTCTCAATCACAAAGTACTTGGAAGAATGCTAGAACAATTGGGGTTTTTTCCTTTTAAAAAGGCTTTCTAAATCTAGGCATCATTTGAGGATGACACTCTGAGGCTTGCCTGCATAACAGCAAATTTCCTTTCTCTGCATCACTCCTTTTCCAAAATGTGAGCTCTGTCCCAGACCACTGGCAAGCATTTTCTAGAGTTGAGGCCTAGGTGACTTACTCAAGGATACACAGTAAAGTAACACAGAGCACTGCCAGACTTTTAACCCCTAGATTAGACCTCGTCTACTTCAACATCATTGTCCTCAGAACCAAAGGATGTACAAAAATATGCACCTAAGGAAAACAATTTTTTTACTAACACAAAGAATTTGGCATTTTAAACATGCATAAAACTTATTCTCACTTTATTCTCAGCTCTGCAACAGTCTATCAATGATTGTTTATTAGGCTACCATTCTGCTGTATGAAGACAGCTGGCAACACACCTCTTTTGAGAACTGCTGTACATTGCTTTGAGGCAAGAAGTTCTGCTTGAAGGCCTTTGAAGGCTTTGTCTAAAAAGAGTTAAAAGGCAGTTCTGCTACTAAAATTTCCCAAGAACTAAGAGCCAAAAATTCATTTCAGTAAACAAATAAATGATTCCAAGAAAGAAGAGAGATCAAAATTACCATGTTTTTTATCTACTGCCTTACATTTGCACAGCAGCCTACAGGGACCCACTTTGCAAGACACGACTTACTTTCTCTCCATCTCTCATGTCATTTTCTTCTGATGTGATTTTTTTTTCTGCCTGGGGAGTGTTCAGCACTCTGCAAAAAGCTCTGCAACATCTGCAGTGGTTCTTTATAATTAAATTTCCTTGTGCTGATATTTTAGGACTAATTCTTTAGGTTTGGACTGAAAGCTAGAGGTCAGTTCTTGCCATTTTTAATTATTTCCTTTCATGAAAGATAAAGGAAGACATGTCCCTCTGATTTTATCATCACTGACAAATCTTTCCTTAGCCCTTCCTTTGTTCTTAATATTTCGCACGTTCTTAAACGAGCCTGAATCATTTGTGCTGGCAGACTTGCACAAACACACATGTACCCCCGCACAGACACCTCACAGATAAGGTCTCTCTTTTGAATCTTAGCTTCAGATATTTTAAGCTACACTTCACAGACTTGGCTTTTAATATTTCATTTGCCTGGAAATCATTAATGTACTAAACCAAGAATTTTTGCTGGTTAAAGTAATAAGTGTTTTAAGTTTCTGCTGTAAAAAAGTCTAGACAAAAGTCCTGGATGATAAATCACGCAAAAAAAAAGGTCTCTGTTTTGTTTTAAATTACCATTATACATGTTTCTCATGCTTCATCTAGTACATTTATTACTTATTATGAAATATCCCCTGAAAAGTACACATTTAGAATTATTTAGGTATGATTATACAATACATCTTAATTCGCTGGAAAGCGCTCAGCTGGGAAATATTCTTGACTAATGCGTGCAAGAGAGGCCCTTACTGAACAGCATGGACTATGATTTAACAGTAGTGGTAATTCTGCTCAGAGATGAGGGCAGATGATCCAGCCATTGCTGAAATTGCCAAAATCACCTTCATACCACCAAGCACTTGCCTGGGAGCTGCTGTGGGTAGGATGTCCACAGAGAGTTTACAGGGACTGAGGACAACATGGAAAGAATAACTGGAGGTGGAAAAGGGACAAAGGAATTGGGAATGCCACCACACGTGTGAGCACCAACACAAACCCAGAGATACTGAGATGGGCACATGACAGCAAGGCACTGCACACAAACATTTGAACATATGGTCAAAGAGAAATGACAGTCTATGTTTGCATGTCTTTGATGTGTATTAAGATGTAATTAAGATGAGTTTCAGCTCAGAATTCAAGTCCTTCCTGCTATTTATATTCGGTACAAATGTACATGGTCCACATATTACATATTTAACTTACATATTTAATTACATTTCTGTTTCCAAACACTGTACTGGCGCCCATGCTACTGAAAGGCCAGAACTCAAGCAACAGATTCCTATTTTAAAACAGCAGGTCATTTTCAGGTGCTTTGATGAGTTTAAGAACACGCTGAGCTGCACAGGCTATTCAGCTGGCACCAGAGAAGAGCTCCTTAATGCTCACGCGTGCCCAGCCCTCAAAGGTTACTGTCACCAAGGCATTTAATGATCCCCCAAAGACAAAGCACTGGCTGTAGACAGATGTGATTCGATGAGTGAAAAACTGGTTTTGACAGGGCTAACCACTAAGGAGCAGCAAATATACTATGTAAACATGCTGGGTTTTACCCACCACTAGGTGAGAGCCCTGAAGTGTGCAAACTGTAACATTCACAAAAGATGGAAAGATGGAAAGACAAAGGATATGGCACAGGACATTGTTGGGCAGATTAAATTAAATTATCCAGAGGCAAATTATAAATTTGATTGTCTATGATGCCTATAATTACTGCCTGACATCCCTGAAGTGCTTATTCATAGCCAACACTACACTTGCTGCTTAGGTTGCTGAAATGCATTTGAGACAGAGAGGAAATGTCCGAGTTCCCCAAAAGCTCACCCCCATGAGCTCAATGTGACCATTGTTGTGGGAAATTGTTGACTGTTCTGCCAGTGTTACTGATGACATGATTAGTTATCCAAGGGCAAGTATCACAGTGCATGGATTTCATGGGGATAGCTGAGGCATTCACACATGCAAGGGCAAGAGAAGAAAGGTGTCAGTATACATGGTACACAAAGGAACATTTAATTTGCAGTGATTTTTCAAAAAAACCCAGTTATTTTGAGAGTAAGTATCTCAGGGTTTGTCTCCCTTTTTCTGTGGAAGCAGGCATTTGAAAAGTTTGTTGCAGCCTAACTAGTTCCTCTTGCATTGGTTAAACACTTTATTGAACACTTGACTTTTCACAGTCAACTTGCCAGATGATACTATTTTTGTTAAAAAAACTAATTTACAAATAGCCAAGATTAAAAATATTTTGTATTTCAAAAATTGCAAAGAAAGAGAAAGTAGAAACAGTGTTGGATCTTCTACTATTTTATGCAAATGTGAAATTAATTTAATCACCGAGGAATTACAAAGGAACCCAGTCAAGGTTAAGAGGAAATACAAAGCTCAGTTTAACAGTTCATGTCTGACTGGTGTGTTGTTAATCCTAAACAGTAACAATTCAATAGATTTTTTAATAAATGTGACTTTCCTTGGAATTTTTAAATACAGTTTAAGTACCTTTTAAAATAGTATTTTTAGTTGCAGAGTATATTGAGGAGTACCATCCAGGGATGGTAGTCCTCAATTTAGTTCTCCCACTGAGACTTTCCAAACCACATTGCTACTTTCTTGCTCCCCCTTCCCCCTCTTCAATTTCCACCCTGACAATAGACACAAGTGGCCAGAGAGGAGAACTGGTGGCACAAAAGGTGAAGATCATGCGTTGAGATAAGAAGAACAATTTACTGGAAACAACAGTGAGGTAAGACAATGCATAGTAACAGCAATAATATTAATAACAAAAGTATACAAAAGGATAGAATTATTCCCATGCAAAAATGCTCACTGCAGACGCCAGGACAATGAACAGGAAATGGAACCAGTACACATGTCTGAAAGACAGATGTTTTTCAATTTCCTTAGTGTGAGGCAAGAAGAAGAGCTGTAGACTTCATTGAACTGACCTTACTGTCACCTTTCTCATTGCCTGAGGAGCACCAGAGAGTTCATGAAGAAGTTACATGGGGGGCAAGAAGAATCATAGATCGACTAATGTGTAATATACTGGGAACTTGACAAGGCCTTTGCAGAATCCATTCAATATCTTTGCAAAAAAAAAAGAGAAATAAAGCTTTGGAGAGTAGCATTTTCCTGGTATCTTCTATTTTCTGTACTTTCTGTAATTTGGAAGGCAACCTGAAGAAGTAGTAAATAAAAATATGAGGACTTCAGAAAATTTACCTTAAAATGTGGTCAATGTTAATCTTGTATCTTGTGTTACACAATCTTTTATAAAAGATCGCTTTCTGCAAATATAATTTGCTCACTAAAAATGACAAAATACAGGTAAGCATTGAATAGTCTCTTTGCTAAATATTACTATCATAGAGCTTAGACATTACTTATGTAAAATTCAGGTGGAAAACAGAGCTGCCTTGTCTTCAAAACTGAATGCACAGTCATCTTTAAAAGTACCAAGGCTTACCAACCATGTGTCTTGTTTTGCACCTTCTATTGCATTTCATCTTTGTGCCTTTTGGGTGTTGTTTTATGCCCACAGTGAATACTTCCACTCATTTTAGTACTGGTTTCCAAAAATGTTTCTGGTTCTCACCAGTGACCCAGTTTTGGCCTTCTCTTTTCCCACCCAAGCAATTGCAAAGCTCTGGTGTGCTGCTGCGGTGGCATTTGCCCAGACCTGAGGGACACTCCTGTCCATTACTCACTCATACTGGGTGCTGGCTGCCTTCTGCATGGAGATGGGGATAATTCCTCAAAACGTGGCACTTGGCCATATTAGCCCTCTGTTTTAATCTTCAGACTGACGGAGGTTACTAATATATCTAGAGACACAATAAATAGCCTAAGTACAGAGCCACATGGTGTCCTGCTATTAAAATTTTGAAGAGAAAAGTGACCTTTTACTCCCACAGCACTTAACTCTTAATTAGCTTTGTGCCTATTTTTAAAACTTATCTTTACCCTCCTGAAGGTATCTGGCAAAGGTTTTGAGACTTCAAACTATTTTTTCAAGAAGATATAATTATCTCACAGAGATCATCCTTTGTAGTGACACCACTTCTACTTAATGCATCAGAAGTGTAAAATGAAGCTAATGTTTTATTTCTGTACTTGGTCATTTGATGTGAGGTCTAATGATGTAGCAAACAACTAATTAAATGCTTTATAATTGCTAAGCTAAAAAGGAAATCATAACAAATAAACTATACAGGACAGGAAGCATTAATTCATTTAGTGTTATCTACAAAGGATCTGCTTAAAGATCCTAAATTCTTCTGAGTCTGCTACCCACTGCTGCATCCTTTCCTTCCAAACTTCACCCCATGCTGATCGTTGCCTATTGTCTTCAGCTGCTGTCCTCTGCCTTGTGATGCAAAGTCACTGGCTCCTTGTCCTTTTCACATGGGTGTGAGAATTGTAGCTTCTTTCTCACAGTCATCCTTGACCAAACTGCTGGGCTACCTGCTAGAGGAAGCAGAAAGGGAGCTGACTGAGCACTGACCAGATCATCCTGAGTTGCACAATGATTTATAGTTGGAGGAAAAAGGTCATGAAAAAAAAAAGGCGATCAAAAATAATTCATAATTTCCAGTAACTCAGCTAATTTTAATTAGAATTATTTTTTGCTGCATTTTGGGATTCAGGAAGAGACTGTGCATTCTTGAAAAATTAAAAGATTTCTTTCTCTTTCTTTAAAATATGGAGGTTTTTTTGTTATGAGGACATCAGGACTAGGGAATAACTAACTGAAGATACAGGAACATAAATTTAAACTACTGCGGAACACTACGGCAAAAATACAGTTCCTGCATTTCTGTGCCTACATATGGGCAAGTACATGGCATTAAACATAGAACAGAAATACTAGTTGAGACAAGAAAATAATTAAGCTTATTAGATATTCAGAAAGGTCATCTTCTTAGAAAACCTATGACATGGACTAATATTCCTAGAGGCAAACTCAAATTGCTTCCGGTACAGAAGGACCCTCTGCCACTCTTGGGTGGGCACAAACTGGGACAATGTTTCTGCCTCCAGGACTTGGCAATATGAAGCCTGAGCCTCTCTTTGGAGCCGTGGATATTATGTCTGAGCTCCTGCCAAGCTTCTGTACAGCTCCTGCAAAAACATCCTCTCTTACAGAAAGTACAGTTAAAGTTAACAGCGGTATTTGATGCACACTCTGGCTGCTTCAATGTAATGTCAGGCAAGAATCAGATGAATCAGAAGTTGAGGAATGAGGTTAAGTCACCGAGAATTCAAAAGATGAAAGAGAAAGATAGTAACAAGAACTGTTCTTCGAAATAACTCAATTTATTTTCTTCTTCTTATGTAATTTTCTTTGGGGTTTTCTGCCTCAGTTATGTATTCAGGGTAAGTAGGCTTTTAGAGATAGGAAAAGAGTTCATGTTGAAATAAACTTTTTTTAAAGTGCTACATAGTACTGTCATCCTGGTTTTCTGTGCTTTGTGTGCAACAGGGTTTCAAAAGACTGCTTCAAATAACTTTATATTCATCGATAACATATAAATAAATGAATATTTTTTATCACTAGGCTTAAGCTGCCAAATATCCCAACGTGTACTCCCTGTCCCTCAGCTCCATCTGCTAATCTGCATCTGCTCGCACATCAGAGTTTTCAAACACTACAAATCCAAATTTTAGGCTGCCAATACAGAATTTAAAATACTTCTAATACATTCGGCTATTTTATATTTATTCAAGGTATTTTCAAACAATATGCTCTATGTGATCAACATATATTTTCTCAAAAACAGGATAAAACTGGCATAAAGGAAGCATAAATGCTCATTGTGTCCTCTGGCAAATCTAACTAAAATATAAATCCATGACACACATGATCTATGTGAATTTGGTAATGCTTGGTGATCTGTTTCTTCCAAAAACATATCTTAGTTCTTAGTATCAGGGAAACCGTTTAGTCTTCAACCACTTTTACATCCAAGCTGTGATCTCCAAAATCTGTCCATTCATAGCAATCTGTGACCAATTCTCTACTCCCACTTTCATCAGTTCATCTTCTCGTAATGCTGAAGAAAACTGAAGCTAGAAACAATGTGGCACTTTTTTCTATAGCTCACAGATAAGGAAGAACGGCTCTGGCAGGGGCTCTCTGGGGCTACTCCTTAAAATGCAAACATACAGGTTATAGCAATCCCCATTTCCTTAGAACTGAACTTCCAAGGTCATTTAATTCATCAGAGCCCAGTGAAGGAGAAAATTCTTCTCCGGTTTAAAGTCTAAATCATCTCTTTTTGTCCATAGACAATCTATGTTCTCACAACTTAAACTGAAACTAAGAGCAGACCAGGCTTTGCTGGAGGTTGTATTTCAGCTCTATGTTATTAATATCCAACTATTTCCCATATGCTGTCATCAGTAAGCTCACAGCTGACTCTAAATCCTGCTACTGTCTGGTTTACCCTTTCCCTGGCTGGTGCTCTGTAAGGCTTTTCCCATGGTGGGCTCTTCATAGCTTCCCTCCCTCATCTTAAATCAGTCCCTCTGATCGGAGAACTGAGTTAAAGGATGGCATTTTAAGACTACTCAGTCAGTTCACAAGGAAAACCTCAGTTGTTTTTTATAATGTTTTAACACAAACTAAGCCTTTGAAAAAAAGGCTCTGTATTTAGCCACTTTTCTGTATAATGCCATCATGCTCTTAGTTGCTTGGAGAAGGCTGGAACACATTAGGACAAATCAAGTTCTTACACAACCATAATTTCACCAGCAAAAATTATTTATGATTTTTTGGTCAAGTCTTTTGTTATGACAGTCCTCTACATTTTTTTCTCCTAAATGTTATTCTAATAATAATTCTCTGACAATTTTCTTATTCTTTTTTTATATTAAATATTATTTATGTTAAAACACATCTTAAAAATTCTACTACACCCTCACTGCTACTCAGTTATCCAAATAGGATGATATTTGAGAATTTTTTTAATTCCTGTATGTCATAATTACCACATTTAGAGAAGAGATTGGTTATATCTTGAGTTACAGTGGCTGCAGCTCCAGGTTATCTATAAAATGAATTTTTTTTTTATAAAATGTTCATTTTATAAAATCCTCTGGTCAACTTCTTTTCCAAAAGCCTCCAAAAATCTTGCTGTGATCTTTTCATGGTGAGGAAACACCATGTATTATATTAGTTTCAAAAAATTAACAGAAGCAAGATTGTTACACAGGCAAGTGAAGTTTCTCTAAAGTTTAACTTGGCAGCAGTCCTCAGAAACTGCAGAATGCCCACATTCCATCAGTAGTGCTGCAAAGGGCCCCAGGTAGTCATCTTCAGGATGTTGCCTCTTTAAAGGGTGCAAAAAATTTTAAGAATAGAAAATGTTAATATGCTTTATTCTGCTATTTTAAAATATTATTTTATTTAAGTGCATGTTTTACTCTTCCCAAATAAGTAGCAATGTTAGAAGACTTCTAACATTAGTTACTTCTGCTTCCAGAGAAGTGTGTGAGGACAGAGGCATTCATACAGCAGCACTTTTATATTTCCTATTGGCAGTGGAAAGATGCAAAAATAAGTAATGATGATGTATCTGTGTGGGCATGGCTCAGTTATAGAGAAGAATTCTAAGTTTATCAGTTGCCAGGAAAAGCAATCTGCTTCCACATGTATGGTTCTCTTGCTTTGCATTTTGTCTCACCGACAGGAAGTAAAAGTAAAAAAAAAAAAAAAAGCAAGAAGTAAGTAAAAAAAAAACAAACATAAGCGTACTATCTGCCATGGCCATTAGAGCTATTTCATAAAGTTATATTTAACTCATTTTTCAGGCTTTGCCACCTGGGGCTTATATTCTGCTTGCTGAGCAGCTTTCTGTGCTGTGTAGAATGTCCTGACAGGAAGATGAAAGAGTGCAAGCCCTAGTGCATTTGAAAATCAGCTCGTGTAGCAGAATATGCTTCCAACTCCACGGAACAGCTTTCTCAACAGCTGGTCAGATGACTGACTACTGGGCTGGCCTTCCTGCTTTTCAAGTATTAAACAACTATTCTAAAGCACCCTAAGAGCGAGGAAGACCTACATCCTTATGGATTAGGAAATTAGGAAAGCATCACCAGCTGGTCCAGTGAGAGACCCTTCCGTTTACCCAGCACTGGTGAGATCACATCAGGAGTGCTGTGTCCAGTTCTGGCCTCCCCAGTTCAAGAGGAAGACAGACATACTGAAGCAAGTGTCCAGTGCAGTGTCACTCAGATGGTTGCAGGACCGCAGTATCTCTTATATGAGGAGAGGATGAGAGAGCTGGGGTAGCTCAGGTGGGAAAATAGAACGCTCCAGGGGATTTTTTCAATGTGCCTTGAGTCTGGGGCACAGGTCTTATGCAGAGCAGCTGAGTGAGCTGGGATTGTTTAGCCTGGAGAACAGGAGGCTCAGGGGTGACCTTATCACTCTCCACAACTGCCTGAAGGGAAGGTGTAGCCAGGTAGGGATTGGTCTCCCAGGTAACAAGCAACAGGACAAAGGGAAGTGGCCTCAAGTTGCACCAGAGGAGTTTTAGATTGGATATTAGGAAAAAATTATTTGCCGGAAGGATTGTCAAACCCTGGAAGAGGCTGTCCAGGGAAGTGGTTGAGTCACCATCCCTGAAGGTATTTAAAAGATGCGTAGATGGACATGGTTTACTGGTGGACTTAATGGTCTTAGAGGACTTCTAGAGGACCTCTCCAACTTAAACTAATCTATAATTCTGTGGGAGGGAGGGAGTGAAGTAGTTTATTACATCTCTTAACTAGCAGGAGAATCATGCTGCTGAATGAACTACTGCACAAGCAATATTGCCTCCCAGTCACAAGCAGATAACCAATATTCTGCTTGTGAGTTACCCAGGGTTCTTCACAGAAAAAGTGGAAGCACCTCTGGAATGCTTCCCTGCTCCCCACCATCTCTCCCACACACACTGCCACAGTGCAGGCTACTTCTGAGGATGTCACTTGTCTGCTTGTTCAAAAGCTTTGCAGGCCCTTACACTCCCTCTCCTAGCCCCTCCTGGGCACATAGGACATGAGAGAGGAAAAGGAGAGCAGAGGCACGCCCCATTTCTTCTTCCACTGAAAGATTTGGCCCAAGAATTTGCATTACTTAAGTTTCTGTCCTCATGTTGGCCTGAAAAATAAAGTAAGACAATACAGCAATCAAAACACCCACTCTCTTTACAGAGATTTATTGGGAAATCACACTAAATTTCCTTAATCTTGATCTTATATCAATACTTCTGTCCAGCCAATAACTGGAAGAAAATAACAATGAGTTTTAACCCTCCCAACTATTCCTGCCCTCAAAATTGCTGAGAGATCACAGGAGGAGATCTGTCCTCCCATCTCTTGCCTTCTACCAGCAAAAGCTACACTCTATTTTACTTACTGACTATATTTTAAATATGCTAGGAGGGGAGGGGGGAAACACCAAAACAACACAACACCAACTCTGCTAGGTAGGGACTTCTACAAGTATAGGTTGAGAAATAATGCAGGATTTTTTCTCTTGCTGGCAGCCTGTCATGTGCAGTCCCCAAGGATCAGTAGTGAACACCACACTGTTCAACATCTTCATCATCTTCATGAATGACTTGGATGATGGGATTGAAAGCACCATCACCAGGTGTGATGATGATGCTAAACCGTGTGTCAAGGTGGACGTATCAGAAGGGAGAGGCATCTTACAGAGAGATCTGCTGGGGCTGAAAGTAATGCAGCGGGCTGGAAAGAAGAGAATTGCATGAAATCTAACAAAAGCAAGACCAAAGCTCTACACCTCAGGATAGTGACCCTAGAGATCAGGACAACCAAAGAGCCCAGTACCCACTGGGATCCGTGTGGCTGGGGAGACACAGTGGCCGTGCTGGGGGTCCTGGTGGACAACAGGCAGAACGTGAGTCAGCAGAGCAGCAGTAACAAAGACAAATCGGATCCCGGGCTGCATCTGCAGGGGCATTATGAGCAGAGACAGAGATATGTCATCTTAATCTTAGCGCTTGTCATGCCATGTCTGGAGCGCTGTGTCCAGTTCTGGCCCCCACAGTTCAAGGAAGATGTGGACAGACTGAAAGTAGTTCAAAAGGAGGGCCGTGAGGATGACCAAAGGGCTGGAGAACCCAGCCTGTAAAGAAAGATTGAAGGATTCAGGTCTCATCTACCTGGAGAAAAGGAAACATAGTGGGAACCTCATCAGGGTCTTTCAGTATTTAAAGGACGTTAAAAAGACAGCATAAGCTTTCTCTTTACAAAGAGAGAAAGACTAAGAGGTGCCATGGGTACAGGTTTCACTTCAACCTAAGAAATAATTTTTTTGCACTGAGAACAATCCTTCACTCCAAGGAACAATATCCCCAGAGATGTCAGGAGCTCCCATCACATCAGGCTTTCAAGATGCAATTGGACAGGGTGCTATGTAATCTCATCTAGGCTCCCTTACCCATGGAAATTTGGATCAGATCATGTTCTGAGGCTTATATTATGATTCAAGGACAGGAATCATGATCACAACTAAATTTGTTTTCAATTCATTTTTGTGAATGAGCCCAACATGACATTTAGGATAAGTTCCAAGGCTTTATATTATACCATATACTCATAGTTGAAGTGGAGAAATAAGAGATACTACTGATAATTGAAATAATTGTACAGATCTGAACTTTGTAAAAATCGGTATAAATACAACATTGATGAAAATAAATTGGGAGGGCTGAAAGGTATTACTGGAAAGTAAGAATATTAATTCTATTTAGACGAAATTTAGCACGAAAATCCAACAGCAGAGTCTTAATATTTGGGGTTGGACATAAGACACGTACAATCTCAAAATGAAAACCTGTGGCCAAGGCATTCTTTGGGGCAGTTAATACATAAGCCTCATGTAACAAAGAGGAGAAAAGAGAAAGAGGGACCATTCATGTTGTCTGCTCCATACTGCATTTTTAAAATGGCCCAGTGTTTAGAGTGAGTGCTCTAGTCTGTCTTAGGTCACTATCAGGTTAAGCACATGTTCTCCAGCAGTCATGATACACTTCTCCTCCAGGGTTAGTGTAGAGAGATTTAGCACTGGCCAGTGAGTCTACAGCGTGGCTGTCAAACAATTTTAAAAGCCTTGCCAATCAAGGGCCAGAAATACCTCAAGGAAAAGGATATGACAGGTGTTTAGGATCCTTTCTGGCCCCACAGAAAGAGGCGTTAAGTGATTTATGGAGAATGCGAATTGGTAGAAGGAAAAGTTAAAAAAATCCAAGAAAAAGAAATCAAAAATCCAGTTCCCAAATACTTCTTTCAGGCACCTACATCCACCTCTTAGCTTTACTGATGTCTTCAAAATTGAAGCTCTGTTCTTAGCAGAAAAATTTCAATTCTATTGTTTCTGCAAAATTATGGCAAATTATATTTATTTCACTTACAGAAATAAATTAAATTTTGGTATCAAGGCACCTTTAACTCTGTTATCTAATCAGATGTTTGACATTCTTTCTTCAACGTGTTGATGCCACCATCTTTTAAAGATCAATGGATTAGAAGGCATTGGAGGTAAATACAGAATTATCAATCAAATGAGATTGCCTGCACCATCTTTTTCTTCTGTGACCTATAATGCTTCAGATACTTTGAAATGCTTCAACTGAAAAGAAAGCAAACACAACAACAACAACAACCACAACCACTTTTTCAGTAGTTACCTTCTCAGGGATAACATAAGATACAAAAAAATACATCTTCAATCTATGCTGTTGATGGTAGGAAATGGAACAGAGACAGCTCCTGGAGAAAAACACACTAAACAGAAAACACATTTACGAATGAAACGTCTTCAGAAGGAAATCTTCACACACTTTACACATAATAAAAATATTTTCTCGAAAAATAATGCTGTGAAGATTAGGAAGGCACCAGTCAGGCATATTGTTATTACAGAAATTGAAAAACAGCTATCATACAGACCATGCACAAGTAGCTGAATAAAAGATATTGTTATTTTAGGAGGCAGCTGTTAAAAAAAAGGGAGACAGTAGGAAACAACAACTAGAAACTGAAAAAAGAAATAGCCTGATGTCAAAGTGGTACCACAGCTGCATGTCATATTTTCATATAAAATGAAAACACTGACAAAAAGTATGGGGAAGGAAGATTATGTAAGCTTTTGCATTTAAAAAAAAAAAACAAAAAAACCCAAACAAACAGGTAGGCATTCAGAGAGCAAAGAAGACAGCCAAAATGGTATCTTCTAAACTCCCTATTATTAAGCAGGCACAGATAGAACTGTACACCACTGTACAGTTATATGACTAACAGCAGAGTGAAGTGTTGAGGTGATTCAGGGATCAGTGACTTCAGAGAAAGTCTGAAGAATGTTTCTCAGGAACTAAATACTACCTTTTAAATATCTTCTGCCAACTTTTTAATAGTTGTGCTATCTCCAATGAATATATAAATGCATGCAATAAAATGTGGACACATTTCTCATCACATCTGATGAGAATAAAGAGTATATCCAAACAGTAAAAGGTAAAAATAACAGCCCAATTCAGGAGCTGAGGATCACAACATATGGCAGACATAGCCTCTGGGCTGAAAACTTTTGATCAGAGGGGTCAGGGTACAGCCTTTCTTCACAGGAAGGCTGAAAAAGCAGCCTCTTTTTATTAGACTTTCTTTTCTATTTGATTTTTATTGATTATGTTTGTTGAACTCATTCCTTTTGGGGATAATATACTATGTTAGTCTTCTAAAAGCCATAGAAATGAGTTCAAGACAAAATAATCACAATTTTGTCAGTGATAGGTATAAAGTGATATAATTTTCTAACTTACTACCTTTATCAAATCAAGAATGAATCCTCGGTTCTATCAAATGCCAGCTGGAGATGCAGACATAATAAAATCTTCACAAGATTCAACCATCCTGGTCCACCTTTCTTATTGACAACACCTTGTTTTTAGGTAAGTTGCAGGCATGCTGCAAGATATACAGCTGAGTGAAAAGCAAATTGCAGCAGAGACAAGCTTAGCAAAAGCTCCAGCAGCTCCTGGTGGCTTGGGGAGGGATAACTATCAGCAGCTGACAACAAAGCTTTTGCTTAGCATTTCATTCTGTGATAATACAAAAAGCCCAGATAGCAAATCTGATCTGAAATTGGGTCAAGGCACTTGGAGGTCCAGAATGGAGAGCACAAGCACAGGGCTTGGACTGGGCTTTCGTACCAGACCCTGCATATAACTGCATCCACATCCAGATAATACTCTCATCACATTTGGTGCTGCAGTGAAGTGGTCTAATTATTTCCCTGTCATTGCTCAAACCAGTCTGAGCTATACCACTGATTTATTTCTTAGCCTTGAGACAGTGAAACTCCAGGATAAGGGGAAACCAGGTATGACAATTTTGATTAAAAAAATTGTGAATTGTCTTCTAGTCATTTTCAAATGCATGAAAAATACCTCAGACTACTGTAGGAGAGGCTTGAAGTCCTTTATTGCTGTGCTAGTATCTATTGTGTGCTATGTCGGATGGGACCCTCTGAGCTAAAAACTCAAGTTTTTGAATTGTCTATTGAGTTCCCAAAGAATATGCCTATTTTCACTGAAAGTAGTTCAAACAAGCAAAGATAAGAATTTATAGGTAGAAACAAACAAAAAAAAAAAAAAAAACCACCATGAACAAACCAAAAAAAACAGCACTGAAAAGATGTTTTCGGCAGGTGTAAGGAGAGGAGACAGTGGTGCTGCACTTGTGTAGCAACTGCTTTTTCAAGAAGACAAGATGCAATGTGTTTGAAAACCAGGTTCAGAAAGCCACTGGCTTTCATGTGAATACCTTGCAAGTGCACCCTTGCACACAAAATCTGACCAGAAACTGCAGAGAAAGGCTGATTTAGTGACAACTTCAGCAAGTAAGCCAGGGTAGCAGAACAGAGGACTTTTCCTTCAAAATTTTTTACAGTCTAAAACAGGTTATTTCTTGGGCTAACCATGGCAGAACCAAAGTCATGTCTGAGCGACTCCTCCCAGAACCAGCCAGTTTTCAATCTTTCCCAATTATAGAAAACCAGGTTTAACAATAAAAACCTATAAATAATTCGGAATAGATGCATTTGAACTTGAAACTGGTATCTCAAGTTTGGACAACACCACCTTGTGAAACTGTTGTTCAGATAGGTGATTCAAATCAGCCTGGGGTACTCCAGCTTTCACAGTCCACCATAACAGGAGTCTCTGCTCAGTGTGAAAAAAAAGTATCTGATTAGTCTAGATTGGAGTTTACCTATTTTTAATGTTGATTTTTACAGTTTCTGTTTTCCAAGGAAATCTTTTTAACCTCATTAACCCTGCTCATACAGGCAGCACTTGTGGGAGGTCTCATCTTGGCCAAGTATGTGCCGTGTAGCTGAGATTCACACAGCAGTAAATCTCACCAGGACTTCGGGAGGAAGACCTTTGCATCGTCCACGGCCAGTGAGCTTTCTCTATCTAAACAAAAGAAAGGCAAAACCAAAGGCTCAGCCCCCAGGATGAAGCTGGGAACTTTTTTGCTTAAGCTGTCTAGCACTCCAGTCAGGCAAAGCAGGATTTTTGGTGAGTCATAGTGATGCAAGATGTAACTGAACAAGGAATCTGAAAGACATTGTTACTAACAACAAAAGGCAAATACTATCAAATGGAGTTTTCCACGGCAACTAGCCTAGTCACAAAATATCCACAATATTTCAAGTTAAAATACAACTGAGCAACAGAATACACTTTTACCTTGTAGTCTGCAAAGTCACAAATAGGTGTAGAAGTGCACACAGAGGATACAGAGGGTTCTGATCAGTTCATTAGAAACACCAAACCACTTCTGTAAAGTCAAAAACCTCCTTTCTTCTAAAGCTGGAGCATCTTTCCTCCAAATATATTTCCTGACAGAACCAATGGGAAGAAGGCAAAAGCAAGGGAGCACACACAAGTAAACCAATACTTACAGAATTTCCTAATATTGCTGTTCTAAAGTAAGGTGAACCAAAAAATTGCTGCCCCAAGCACCCTACGCTAGAGTATTAGCAACTCAGTATTAACTCCCAGCAACATGTAATTACAGAGCTTATTGCCCTGCTCCTCTTATGTGAAAAATCTCATGGTCTGGAGAAATGTTTCGGGGTCTGTTTTCTACTATTGCTCATAACCTTACAGCTTTTATTTTTATTTTAGCTTGAAAGCTTCATTGTGGACCTTCTTCAGGCCCTTTTACGACAGGCTTGCTTATGGCTGATCTGTGCTTTTGAGAGAACTGATGGAATCAGACCTTCAGCTGAATATAAGGACTATTAGTGTTCAGCTTTCCCACTTCTTTCCTCAAGTTTGTCCCTCATACTTCTAAAGTTTACTCTTTTTATTTGATTTTCTGTGTTTGCACCCTCTATTTGGGTTGTGCATAATCTTTCTTCTCACACATTTTTTGGCATTTCCTGCTGGTAGACCTATATAAAGAATCATCATTTAATTTTTAAGCCAGTGGTCCAAAATAAACACCCTAACTCATCATGTCCTCAGCCTACCATTCTGATTTGCTTACAAGGTGCTTAGTGCTTTATGTTCTGCATTTAATATTCATTCTGTTATGCCAGATCTATGCTGTATTGTGTTCTGGAATTAGCTGTCAGTGTAAAAGGATTGTAATTGTGTCTAACCTCACAGTCAAGGCAAATTGCAAAGCAATTTCAAGTACTGCACCCTAAGCCTGGACCTGTCATCACTGCTGTTCTTGTTTTCCTTTTCCCTTCATTGGTAAGCCTGATGGTATTGCAATTTGAGATTTCCACGGCACTCTAAGGCCCTCCGTCCATACCCCTACCCTCAAGAACTCTAAATACACAAACTAATGTGGAAACTAAAGTAGAACCATCATCAAACCAAAAAATAAAAAGCTAAGTCTAATCCTAACTCTATCTTTGACTTCTTCTGGACTCTGTGTTAAGCCCCCACATTTGTTCCCTGGTCTACAAAGGTCTAAAAGATGGCCTAAAGTCCTCTTGGAGTCGAGTGAATTAACATTTTAAAAGTTTATTTCTCCCTTTGTTCTTTTTCACAAACTGTATGCAACCAAATTTATTCATTATTCAGAATGATTCACAATTTCCTTCGGTGACAAATTCTTAACCAACCCATAAATCCCAGATACTGAAAGAATAGTACTGGAATCAAATAAGCTGTCTGAAACCCTTTCCATGTTGGTTAGCTCCATAGGCCAATAAATTAGAAAAGATAAAAGAATCTCAAATTTTATAGAATTTTTTGGTGGAGAGCAAGATCAGAATGCTGAGTTTTTTGTGGCATGACTAAGATGTTGGTATATTATTACAACTCACTGCAGATGTGGTCCTCCTTTGCCAGACAGCCTCTACCCTAAACCAAGGTGTAAGATTTTTTTGGTGAAATTTCCATCTGAAGATTATAAACCCACGACACTTAATCTTGAAATGAAACAACTGAAAGTGAAAACTACACAGATTCCAAGAAGTATTTTTAAGAAAAACACACCCTCGGTAACTAATCAACAGATTTATTCGGCATAGCATTTTGCCCGTGCCTATCAATGAATCAACAAAGTCCAGATGCTGCAGCCCTGCCTTGCTCCAGACCAAGCAGACACCACTCCACCAGGCATCAGCAGCACAGCAGGTCTCTGAAGGTGTGCTGCTTTCTGAGGTGATGCTAAGATGGGATTTCTACAAGTCTGATGGAGGACAAAGTCAGGATTCACAATGACCTCGGTAGACTGAAAGCACGGTCTTAAAAACATGAACAAGAGGATGCAGTTCAGTTAGTTTATTTTACTGCTGTGTACTTTGGGAAAAATAACGACTTTCACAAACAGGAAATACCAGATGGCAAAGGACTGACAAGGTGATAGGTCTTCAAGACAGATCCCAGGAACTACAACAGACTACGAATTGTAGGTGAATGAGCAGTGAGATGCTATTAGAAAATATAAATTTCTTTTACAAGTCAAATATCAGACAAACACTTAAATGGCAAAATCATTATCAGATATCAGAATCTTTTCATTCTACTCAGCACTACTAAAACTAGAGTTGAAGTCTAGTGCCCTGTTTTATGTACTGCACTTCAAAAAAAATCGTGTGTATCAAATTGGAGACAATCCAGAGTGGAGAAAAAGGAATGATGAGGCATCTGCAAAACACAAGCAATTAAGTAAGACTGAAAAAATTGGATTTGTTTAGTCTAACGTTGAAAAGATTACATGAGCCAGGGGTGCAGATGGGTGGAGAAGGACAAGGCTTCAGAGAAAATGATGACAGTCTTCAAGTATGTAAGAGGCTTCTTCAAATGCAAAAGAAAAAAATCATATACACTCTTGTCCATGATGGCAACAGCAACAAAAAAAAGGCTTGTGCTGTAATAAGAGAGACTGAACTTAAACTTCATACAAAAAAAATTTATAAAGTTTAAGATAAGAAAGTACTATCATAGATATCAAAAGGATAGGATTTCTAACTGGAAAACTAAAGTTTTTGAAGGAACAAATTAAACAAATACCTGTCTAGAGTAAATGAACTTTTCTAGTCCTTTACAGACTTCTTTTCTGTCACCATGATCATCTGTGCTACACAGATAATCTCTTGTAGCCTCAAGAAATGACTTCACTACAGTTCTGTGCCTGTATTTGCTTTCATTTATTTGGAAGATTTTAGCTAGTTATTAAGCCCTTAGTTCAATTACATTTAAAGAATTGCACAAAAAATGCAATAAAAGAAATGCAATATGTATTTCTGAAGAAAACAGGAACATGAGCTAATTAAATAAATGTTTAATACGTCTACTTTTATTCCCTTTGCCCATATATAGTTATCACAAATTACATGCTATGTTATCAGTCTGTAATCAGATTTGTAATAAGTAAATTTCACAGGGTCATTTGACAGGTGAACATTTAAAGCATAGCCTCTTACTTTGACATACCAGCCCCCTCAAAAGTTCATGCCTCAGTAAATCTTTCACCATAATTAATTCCCAATCTACTCCCCTCCCTCCAGGAAAAAAAAAAACCAAAACTCTTTTATGGGAAAAAACAGCTTTCTGACATTTTTAATGCATAGCTCTTTCCTGACACAGATTATTATTTACTCCTGTATCAAGAAAATTTGCAGCAGCATTCTTTGTACCCCACGTCATGACAAAGTTTAAGGAATAGAGAAGACATTTCTGACTTGCAAAATTGTCATGGCAGCCACCAAACACAAATATTTTATCTGTTCTTTAACAGGGACATGCTGGATGGAAAATAACGAAAAGAAATCTCAAGCATCCAATAAATTTTTTATAGCATGTAAACTAAGTCACCTTGGCAAGAACTGAGATCAGAGCTCTATTCCTGATTCTGGCAACAATCAAACTATCTCAATCAATGTCCTTCACAGCACTGCCTCTCTTCTTTTATTTCATTAATGCAGATTACACAAATCCATTGGAATACTTTTTCTACAGGTATGTAAAGTGATCATTTAGTTGAGTTTTTTTCAGCCAGGCACTGCAGTAAGGCCATTGAATAATTAATTTTTAAGGTATATAGAGATCCCTGTGAAAATATATAGGTAGTGATCTCCAGTGGATACCAAAAATTACAGCACTGACTATTCTTTAAATCAAAAACAGCAGGAAAATGTCAACACTGCTAATCTGTATGTCATGCAGAAATAAAGACCTACTGATTACTGTTCCCAAGAACCTACAGAGCTTCTGGATTAAATATTGATAATTCTTTCTACAGGCAAACACAGTTGTAACTATTTCTCAGAAAATCGTAATGGATCAATACATATTTTGCAGATACTTGTTATGCTAATCTATTTACTGTCATATTCACTGAGGAATAGATATTGATCAGCCATAAATGAATGCACTGCCTAGTAATACCCAGTATATATGATACTGACTATATTTCATTTATAACTTTCTTCTTCTGTAAAGTTACTTTAAAAAAAAAGGAGGGAGAAAAAAGAAATATAAAAGAACCTAGTTGACAGCAACTTTTGGCTATGATTCACCCCTGTTTAGGGAGGAACAATGCAAGTAGTCATTGGGAAAGACAGAACAGCTGCTTACGGGTCTGGCACACTCTGAATAAACCTTCCACAAAAGCTGGGAGCTTGCACAAACGTATATAAGACAAGGAATACTTCATTAAAGCTTAAACTCTTGTGCCACTAGTAATCACATGAAAATGTCTGGACAAAACGTAGCCCATGACAATGAACAACATACGATTTTTGCCAGCCTGACTTTTGTTTGTACATTCTTTTTAATTCTGAAGTGGGTCACCAGTTATTCTACAGTTTCTGTGGCTAAGAAGCTGAGTAGGTTAGAGTACCCATTGCATAACTTCCCTTTGGAGCTTCCCACTTCAAGCTGGTCTGTTGGCTTCAGGGCATAAAGAGCCACGTTTGCTGTTCCTTGAATAATGATTTTGACCGTCGTAAGTAGAGTCAATAGAAATTAGATCATCATCTTTCACAGCTGCAGACTTAGAGCAAATACTGCTTTTCAGCCATCCTTATGCTCTCTTATCCTCAAGCAGCCAAACAAGGTCAGAACTGATAAAATAAGAATAGCTGGATTCCTGTTACAGCCACTGCTTCATGAAGACTATACAAACCCAAAGGATTCACATGACAGCAAAGAAAAAATTGGGGCTTTTTTCTGGAGGAAGAAAATTATACTTAAAAAAAAATTTAAAATAATTTTTTAAAATCACTTCATATCTTTTTGCAAAGTTATTTATTTTCAGTGCTTACTTTAGTCATTTTTTACATTCAGATTGAGAAAGAAATAACATAGAGAGCCTTGGAGTTGGGTCGATGAGACTGAAAAATTCCAGCCAGGCTGGAGGAAGTAAGGGTTCCCTTTTGAGTTCTATCTCATTCAATTCACAGCACGTTTTTCATTCTAACTGGTGTAAAAGCAAACAAACTATAGGTGTTTTGTGATGAATTCATAATACATTATTTTTCTAATTCCTTCATGTACTTTTTTCCCCTTGTTCTGTGGCTAAGTTACAGCTTCTGTGAATATATATTAAGACAGGAGATACTCCCACTCACTCTAGGTGGTTTCAGTTCAATACACCCAAGTGCCATTTATTAAAAGGTCAGAAGGTTTGCATCTGGATAATCTTACAGGTATAGGTATTACATCCTAAAGACTTGATTTCTTCTCTATTCTTATAATGTGTTTTTATACTACCATAGGTCTTCTGAGTATTTAAAAATTACATGGGTTCTGTTGTCATGTCTTCCAGGCATAGAAAAGTGATTAGCATTTTCTGTCTGCATAAAAACCCTAATTTTGACTTTTACTGTAACTAATATGATTGTTATTCTATTTATTTCCATTAGCATTGCTTCTATTACTTGTTGTTGCTTCTAACAGTACTGCTATTTGACTGCAGTTGTCAGAAAAATAGTCCAGAAGTGCTTGTGAAGGAAGGAAAACAGGGAACAGAATTTTGCTCTGGACCGTACAGAATTTGGAGTCAGACCTTGGAAAAGGCTTTTGATGTAGTATTTGTACAACAGAATCTCCTCACAACATACCTCTGCAAGACACTCACCCTGAGTCTTCATAAAGCATGCTCCCCACTATGTGCAGCACAGAAAAGGAAAAGAGGTTTCCTTGGGAATCTAAACCGTGGAGGAAATGTCCGCAGCTCCGTGAGGCAAACACAACTCAGTGACCTTTTCCTCTTGCTACCGTGCTGTGTACCTACAGCTCTGAAAACACAGCCAGAGTGGCTGTGATTAAACTAAAAGCAGACAAGGAAGCAAGAGCCAGCGGGAGATACTGAGAACCTTCTGCTGGGTGATAGAGACATCCAGAGTCTGACATATTCCAGCCCTCAGCAGCCGAAGACTGCACACAGGCCAGCGTGGAGAAACGCCGCATGTTGACAGGGCAGAGTTCTTCAGGTTTCATCTCAACCCTGCTGAGCAACTGAGATCTGTAATGTGGGCTGAATGGGTATGATATACATGCAATTCATAAAATTCGTGCCTGTATGGGTTAAAGCATTTAATTAAGAAGAAGCCTCATTGTGAAATTCAAATTTGCTAGATGTATGCCTTAAACTCTGTAAGTTTTTTCCTGCTACCTCAGATATGCAACTCAGAGAGATTATGAGAGTGATATCATTTGTTTTACTGTTTTTGTAATTAGTATTTTGTTGTCTTTAGGGATCCCATGTTAGCGTCTGTTATAGTATATGTGTGTGTTTTAGCATAAAATAGTTATAGTCGTTCGTGTAAAACTATTTAAATTTTGGACTTTTTAGATAACTCCCGAGCATTTTTTTCTTTTGGAAAATTGCACCTCAGTTGTCCTTGATATTTCTAAATGTTTGTAATATTAGAGTATAAGTTAAAATGGCCATTCTTCTATGTTGTGTGTTGGTTCCGTCTTTGTCCATCTCAGGAACCCTTAAGTATTATTAGTAGGTGTATAGTTATTTTAGGAAAATGTTAAAGTTCATCACACAAAATGCACTAAAAGGGAAGAAATAAATGTAGAAAAAGGAGAAATATAAGAAATAAATTTTGAAACACATGGATTAACAGCACATGGTGAAACTTGGAGGTCCTTTGGTTGCCTGAAAAGAACACAAAGGAAGAAAAAGACATTTGCATTTACAAAGACTGATTCCAGGAATCGAATCTGGAAATCTGGGTGTCCACCCAAAACCTGCAAATGGAGAACATATCTTAATTAGTGTGAAGTACCCATCATCTTCAGGAAGCCAGAGAAATTAACAGAACATCAACGAGAACTCTCCTTTCGTCACTCCCATGGCAGTAAAGGGAAATCCTTTGTTTCTATTTTTACACTGGAAGGAAGGACGTCTAGGACCCGAGATTCCCAATTCTGATATCATGGCAAGACAGGATTTTGGCAATCATTTCACTCTGCCTACGCGCGCACCGAAACCCGCACGTAGGCTGATCTCATCAAAATACAAGACAAAGCTGCAGAGTCGCCGCGGGGCGAAAAACCGTATATAAGCTGGCCGAAAATGGACACAAACCTGTGATTTCTGGGAGGCTGTAGCGTGGCAGGCGCTAAGCTAGGGCCAGAACTCACCCGTGCCGGCCGGTACTAAGGACTCTTTCGGTGATGGTGTTTGTTATTATTATTGCCATAAACTCTGTTGGTAATTTTTAATAAATTGTCATTTTGTTTTTGCACATAATCTGGCTTCATTTATAACAGGTACACTTGATCTGAAGGAGAACAGCACACTTGTGAATAGAGGGGTTTAAGCCAGGGGTCCCAGGTTCATGGGCTGTTTCCATTACCTCTGTGTATATTCTGTGAGCTGTTGCTTATTAACATTTTCATCAAACTTCACCTTAAAAACAAATATCAAAATGTACTTGGAAGAAGTAAACACATGCCAATATCTGTGAATTTAAACTGTGAGCCAAGAACTCAATGTGAACATTAAGAAGCATCTTTCTCTATGTTATTAGTTGTCCATTTAGAATACTTTATGAACAATTCAACAGCCCTAGTATTAAAACTCACTAATAGACCATGCTTCAGTTGCAGCTTTTTTCAGCTAGGCATCACAGAGGTACCTTACTGCGCATTTCTTTGGACCATATCATTTAACAACTTAGCTGTCCTCAGCTCACTTTTAAATTGTTCATCGAGCTCCTTCTGTGTTTCTATCTTTGGCCTTGTTTTACAAGAAAATAAAATTTGAATTTTCTGTTCTAATTGCAGGAAATTTAATATTTCTCTTGCAAGCATTAGTATTTCTGCACTACAACTAGGAAAAAGCACAGAGGACTAAAGACCAGATGAGAAGACATATGTGAAGTCTCAAGATTCTGCAATGCTGTGTTTTCATTAGCCTCTCTAAACCATCTGAGCCAAGACAGAGATATTTTAATGGATATAAAAAGAGGAATCAGGTCTCAAATGTACCACTAGATTTTATCTTGTCTAGTATTCAGGCCTAGGTTTAAAGCCTAATCAACATCAGGATTTGGTTTTGGCTTCAGCAGAATCAAAATTTTACAATGGTACTTTGAAGTTTTGCAGTTGAACTTGTGGTTTAGCACTGTGCAAATCTGAGCTCTGTTCAGCCCAGCTCAGCTCAATTCCTGCCTGAGCTCTGGCAAGCCCCTGAGCTGCCCTCCACCTTGGCACCCCGCCTGGTTTGAGACAGAGTCTGCCTTGTTTGTTCAGTACAAATTCCTGAAACCCAAGATTCCCACTGTGTGTTTTCTATCACAAGAGGACCCTGATGTTGGTTGAAGCCTCATAAATCTAAAAAAATGCACATACTCCTGAGCAGTGAAACCTTACAGACATGCTGTCCTTGTAAAGTATTAGCTTAGAGTCATAACTGGAAAAAGAAGTCTCTCTGAGTTTAGGAAGAAGTAGAAATAGAGTGTGCAAGTGACTACGCAACCAGAGACGTGAATCCTTCAATTCAGTTGAAATTAGGAAGGGGGCTTACCTCTCAAGTTCCCAGTTTAGAATATTTCTATTTTAAAATGCAATCTTTCAGTACTATTGTTAGCTAAGACAAGGAACTGCATTTCTGTCTTACAAATATCACTTGAAGTATGTGTTAATAACTTGGGGGAAAAATGGAAAAAGGAAAAAAAAACCCAGAAGTTTTCAATTTATAGTGTTAAGTGTAGATGTGGGAGGAGGAAAGGCTATAGCCTCACTGATTATGTTTTTTAAGAAGTGGCCATATGTAAGTGATTATCACAACACATCTTGAAGGCTATATCCTGATCAAAAAAACAGTTCTCTGCTTTTAGTCTGTCTCAGATTCAGAAAAACAACAATTTCCTCTACAGCTGATAAAGCCATATTTTCAGGATATGAAGAATGAAAATATTAATTCAAGAAGGTAATATTTCTAAATTCTTCGTGTTGCGATTAATTAAACTTATAAAATAAGAGGAGGAAGTTTATAGTAAAAGTAATTCCTTGGAGCTAGCATTGAAAGTCAGACTTTGTCACTCCACTAAGTTGGTCAGTAAAAACTTTCTGATACACTGAAAGAAAAATATACTGTCTGAAACTTGGAAGACTAGCAAAGGGGAAAATAATCACAATATAGCAGGAAGTAGATCCTCAACTTTTGCAGCTCATCTGTAAACCTCTTAAATACTGCTATCTCCACTACAAAACTGAAGGAAATGTCTAAGTAAGGTTAATCAACTCAACCAAGGTTGAGAAGATGCAGAAACAGATCTTATGGCATCTGATTGTCTGTCAGCTCATCTATACATTTGACGTTATATCACCTTAGCTGAAAAATTGCCTGAGACCATTAACCTAGACAGAAAACACCGAAGTTCTTGGGGAGCATTTCAAAGCAGGCTTTGTGC
Source organism: Platysteira castanea (assembly GCA_013397175.1). Classification (NCBI taxonomy): domain Eukaryota; kingdom Metazoa; phylum Chordata; class Aves; order Passeriformes; genus Platysteira; species Platysteira castanea. The sequence goes on from VYXC01000531.1 coordinate 175,539, forward strand.
TGCCCTTAGGTATCTTGAGAATTCCATGGCAAGAACCTTAAGCACTATAACTTGGTGACAAGAAGTTAGACTTGTGACAATAATGACAAAAATGTAGATGTTCGCTGTTCAGGTTAGCTGAAAAAATTAGCTCAAGTACATGATGTTTAGCTCAGCTTTACTCTCAGGGCTGTTAATTCTTTAACCTTTCCTTGACAGCTAGCCTGGAGAAGCACAGGGCCCACTTCCCATGGAGAATGAATGTCTCTATGATGCATGTGTGTGGATGTTACTGGAGTATCTCTACTAAAAAGCTGAGAAAAGTACCTCACAGGTAAAAGAATAACTCTAGTTTTCAACACTGCAGAAGCACACAGTGCTGAATGGGTCATTTCCAAGAAATCAAACCCAGAATATCTGGCACCATAAACAGCAGTTCAACAGAAGCTCACACATCATCAAACATCTTTCACTGGTGGCCTCAATCCTGACTAAAACCTCTGGGCAGTACCAGGCCATAACTGAAAAGGGGTATATTCCTCAGTGAGGCAATATGGATAAACCTATAGGAAACTTTGTGAAAAGATGAAGCATATGGTAAGCCTAACATGAGTTGGAATTAGATTAAATTCGTGGCAAACCATTCTTTTTTTGAGGAAATCAACAGTAAGGGATCCTGATATCAGGGATCTGTATGCTGCTGATTGAAAGAAATGATGATTGCAGCAGTTGAACTGTAAATGTAAGAAAAATCCAAGTGCTAGAAAAAAATCCAAGACTACACTCATTGCAGAATTGCCATCTGAGAGTTCCTTAGGCTGACGTTCAGCTGACTTTTCTTTATAGCAAAAGGGCCTGATAAGCTTCTGATGAACATGAGAAAACAAAACAGCAACAAAATAGCCAACGAGGCCTCTGTGAGCTGTGACCATCACTGCTATTACACAGTTATGTGGTGGCAATAAATCATGGCATCAGGGTAGTCACTGGGTAACTCAGTAACTAATTTGCAGCCACATTTCAAATGCCAGCTTAAGAGTTACATCCTTGGGTAGTTTGTGGTCAACTGCATAAAGCAAAACGCATTGAAAGCTCTTTTGTTTATGAAGCATAAAGAATTAAATATTTGGTTTTGGCTTAATACTGCCGCATGCTGCCAGTCTGAATATAGAAATTTCTGGACATATTTGTCGACTCTCCAACAAGCTAAAGGGAGAGGTTCAGACCTTTTTTCTCCTACCATTTTTTTGCATGATTCCTAAGCCCATTCCCTCTGACACAACAAAATTGTAAATGTAATTCCAAATGGTGAAGAACTGAAAAGGTTAGGGAATATTTGCAAATCTAAATTTTAAGATCAATTAAATGAATTGGTTCATTGGGCTTTATCACTAACAAACACCTAAATACAAATCTGCTTGTGTAGGCAAACAAATTTAAAAGGCAATAAAAGAAATATGCGGAGAAATAAAAATTTACGACTGCACATTAAACACCTTCCTCCCAAACAAAAACAAGGATGGAAATTATCCTACAGTTCTTTGCACAGTTTGGCTGGCCCAAATTTTTAATTAGTTAGTTTATGTTTAAGCCACAGTAACTCTTTCAAACTTATATAGCCGTATATCTGAAATATTAAGAATGCCATTTCCCATTGCTACACCAAGTTGTAATAGGATTTTTGGTAGGAAAATATCAAGATGCATTAGAAAGTCAGTGACTTACCAAGTAAACTCACAATATGCCTTCCCTACCTGCCAACACACATGGATTAATTTTTATTTGCTTTGCTGTTCCTACCTTTTTGTACATGCATAGAGACTACACTAAAACGTAATCCAGCCTTTCTCATTGCAAACCCTTTAAAGAGGCAAACTTCTGAGGTGAGAGAAAGAAAAGCAAGGGAAGCTTGAGAATTGTTGAGATCACGTTAGAATTGTTCCAGAATTTTATTTCCAAGCTATTGAGAATGGTATGAAAAGAAAAATTTACAAAACTATGCCAAAGTCAATTTGCTAATCTGTGATAGATCTAATCTTTATTTCTCTCTGTGTCACCTAGTTATATAAATTAATACAGGCAGATCTGACTTTCAGGCCATTTTCTGCTCAGATAAGACAAACTCCTTATTGGAAGATAAACATTTTTACCACTCACTTATCATAAAAGAGTGGGGGAGGAAAAAAAAGGGGATTAACTCTAACAGTGAAGGAACATCAAATCTGGGTGCACTGGCATGCAGGAGGTGCTTGAGCCTGACTGTGCCCTCTGATCTGGACAGCACAAGTGAGAGTCATTAACCCTCTCAACCTCTGGATAATCTCCATGCAGTTAGGCACATGTCATCTCCTGCATGCACGTTTCAAAAGTCTGCTTGAAAACTCTGAGACTTGAGGGGAAAGGCACTGTGCATGGACTGGAGATGAGGGAAATTAGATTTCTTTAGGCTGGGAAGGTTTTCAGTGTTCTGCAACGTCCTCAGGAAGTCCCAAGTGTCAGAGCGAGAAACATCAAACTGAAAGATGATTGCATTTCTCCTGGATGTGCACCCAGTTGTACTCTGTTTGTACACAGAGAATGAAGCTTTCAGAGGCACTTCCAGGAAGAAGCCCAGGATTCAAAAGTGTGTGCTTTGACCTTCTGGTTTCCTTCCAGAGGTCACAGTCAAGACCATCCGCAAAGACTCTGGCCATCACAGAGGAATACCTCTGAAAGGACAATCTTTGCAAAATTACATATGCCTTTCAGAAACCTTATATAGTCTCAGCTTTACTGCCTTGAGAAACAGCTCAGTTATCCCTCAAGACAACACAGAAATGTTAGTTATACAAACACATGGCCAGGTTCTTCTGTGAATGAAGCTGGAGTGAAGGCGAAGAAGAAAATAATTGAATTGCTTGTCTGTGAACAGGAAAGGAATGGCTACAAGGAGAAGAGGAGACTGGATAGGGATAGCTTTGTGTTTTCAAGAGAGGAACAAAAGCAGAACAAGCCTTCGGGCCTCTGAGCTTCTGAGTGTTTCCCAGAGAATAGAGATCTCACTGAGGGGAGCACAGGCGAGATAAAGGGCCCACAGGACAGAGAACAGGTGAAAGAAAGTCATTTATTTGTTCAAAAATTATGCAAATTTACCATTTCATCTTAAACAAATCATTTTGAAATGCAAAAGAAGAAATCAGGAAAAAGAAGGCATTTAAATCGAATTAAGCTACCAAAACAGTATGAGAGCCATGAAAAATGGCATAGGTCAGGAAACTCTGTAGGAGCAGTCTGACAAACTGCCATGATGAACAGGAATTGAACTTTGTCTCTTGATTCCAAATACATGATCCATCACAAGCCTGCCTGTCATCTGGTAAGGTCAAGAGTCTGTGTTCAGCTGTTAATTTTCTACCCCTCTTGGCTTCTAACTGGAGTTACCTAAATCGATGTGGTGTTTACCCAGGCACAAATGACAACCATCAAAGCATTTTCATTCTGATAGGCTCATGTGTGTGGTATGGAAGCCTAATTTTCTGGAAGTAAAACTGTTTATCAAAGATAACATTTTAAAACGTTCTCTCGGCTGCATATAGACTATTAACACTTTGTGTGCTTCTAGGACAGTGCAATCAAGAAATTAACAAAATGGGCTCTGCTCACGAAGGAACAAAATGCTCATAATGCAGACACCAAGTAAATTGTCTTAAGGTATAAAAAAGAAAATCTTTTCTGAGCCTAAGTGTTCCAGCTGATTGCAAGCTTTTATTAAAGAGCTTTACACAGTGTATTGGGTTTGTGTGGCAAACTTTTTGTAGCAGGGGGCTACAGAGGTGGATTCTGTGAGAAGCTGCCAGGAGCTTCCCCTGTGTCCAAGAAAGGCCCATCACTGGTCAAGGTGAAGCCCACCAGTGATGGTGGCAGTCCCTCTAGAGTAATGTATTTAAGAAGGGGGAAAGAAACCTGTGCAGTAACAGTCACAGCTAGAGAACAGAGAACATGTGAGAGCAAGAGCCCTGCAGACACCAAGGTCAGTGCAGAAGGAGGGCAGGAGGTGCTCCAGGTGCTGGAGCAGAGGTTTCCCTGCAGCCCATGGTGCAGCCCATGGTGAAGCAGCTGTGCCCTGCAGCCCGTGCTGTTCCACAGCAGGTCAGAGACCCACCTGCAGCCCATGAAGGACCCCACTCTGGAGAAGGTGCATGTGCCTGCAGGAGACCGTGACCCTGTGGGAAACCTGTGCTGCAGCAGGCTCTTGGCAGGACCCACGGACAGAAGAGCCCAGGCTGGAGCAGGTCTGCTGGCAGGACTCGTGACCCCACAGGAAACCCACTAGAGAGCAGCCTGCTCCTGAAGGATGGCACACTGTGGAAGGGATCCACACTGGAGCAATTTGTGAAGAACTGCAGCCTGTGGGAAGGGCTCATGCTGGAGAAGTTCATGGAGGACTGTCTCCTGTGGGAGGGACCCTGCACTGGAGCAGGGGAAGAGTGTGAGGAGTTCTTCCCCTGAGGAGAGAAGAGTGGCAGAGACAGCGTGTGATGAACTGACCACAACCCCCATTGCCTGTCCTGCTATGTTGAGGTAGAGAAAATCATGAGTGAAGCTGAGCCTGGGAAGAAGGGCAAGGTGGGGGAAGGTGTTTTAATATTTGGTTTGTACTTCTCATTATCCTCTGATTTGATTGGAAATAAAATAAACTAATTTCTCCAAGTTGAGCCTGTTTTGCCCCTGATGGTAATTGCTGAGTGATCCCTCCCTGTTCTTATCTCAATCCACAAGCCTTTGGTTGTATTTTCTCTCCTCTGTCCAGCCACGGAGCAGAGGGATAGAGTGGCTTTGGTGGGCAGCAGGTGACCAGCCAGGGCCAACCCGCCACATACATGAGAAAACAATGTTAAAATAGAAAACTTACTATTGTTTTAAACAAGCAAATCAGCTGCTGGGCAGCAGCAGGTAGCTCAGAGAACTGAGTAACAATGGCATTTTACATTTATAAAATCATTTATGTTCCAGAGGATCTCAGAACACTTGGGGAGGATTTTGTTCATTACAGGAGGGAAAGCAGCTCTAAGGAAACCTTATATACCCTTCATAATTAGCAACAAAGAAAACAGACCACAAGCCATTTCTGTGTGTTTTGTAAATATTGGCATGTTTAGTTCTAAATAGCTTTAGCTGCACAGCTGTAAATTTAGTAAACTGAGCTTAATCATGAAATACATAATGAGCAAAAACACTTAATTAGTATATCTCCCTCAGAAATTATTTACCTAATGAGATGTAATTGCAGTGAATGCTGTTTAATTGGAACACTATTAGCATATATTCCATACCATGGTACCTACTCATTACCAAGAACATTCTGTGGTGGTTAACCAGGTGTTAAAATCAGCGCAAAATTTTAGACTTCCCACCAACTGATACACAAGTCGCCAAAAAAGACAGTTTATGTGAACAGAATGTGATTTTTGTTCTTGCATTTCTGTTCGATTATAGTATTTTCTTACAGCTTTTCCCTTAATTCTAAAATCAGAGACTTAAAAACTGAATGATAGGAAGTATTTGTAATTTCTTCCATTTGGGCAAACACTTTAAATTCCTACAGGCAATTACAGAACTTATTCACACAGTCATAAAAATTGCACATGCAAATGGAACATGGGTCCCAAGTTTTCACAGATGATTATTCTCAAAATATCTTCTAACCACAAAAGTCACTTAATTAGGACTCCAGGATACCTAATTAGATTTCCCAATTACCAGAATACAAATGTACCCCAAACCAGCTGTAAATCTGAGGGAAAAAAAGAAAAAAGATTGGCAGGCATGTTGCCTTATCCTCTCTGTGCCTGCAGCTGCTCTGTGACAAGCTGACAGCTGAGCTGTGCCACTGTTCACTTGGAGGATTGTGACAGGAGACAAGGTGATGGGGTCACCAGTTCACCCAGCAAGGGGGCAGAGGCAAATCAGGAAACCACACTTCTGAACTAACAGGGCACTCACTGACAGCTGGAGGTGACGTTTTCTCGTGAACTAGTAGCAGTTTAAAGACACAATGCCTCCAAAATGCATTTTGAAGTCACATTTATTCATTCAGAGACAAAATCTTAGCCCATTTCTATGTTTTTATCAGCTGAATAAACACTCAAGAACCTGCACTGCAGGAACTGCTGAGACGAACCCAGACTCACCTACTTTCTCTGCTACCCTACGTGGTGATCTCAAAATAGTTTCCAAAAGCTAAATGGAGCTGTCAGAGCTCAAATGACCCTTATCTAGCACCGTGACCCATATGGCTGTGTCTGTGCCATGAAGCCACTGCACTATAAGCAGCCATTTGGGCCTCTGGAGGCCAAATCCTCACTCACATTGTCATGGTACTGGAATTCACCAGGTGTCTGGGACAACAGTGCTCCAACCAGGTTGCTCTGAGAACCACTGAGGGGCATATAGCCCACTATGACACTTCAGCTCATTGAACAGTGAGAACAAATAGACAGCATGGAAAAGCCTTGACATATGAAATCTAATTTTACCAAGCTACATCTTTTGACAGGGAGCATCAAGGGCAAAAGGTGACATATGGCCCAACAGACCCCACCCAGAGCTGTTCCACAGCGGGAGCAGGCAGAACCTCTGTGAGCACACAGAAACAGAGATACCCCTGCTGCCCTAGTCTCACAAAGCTCTTCTTCCAGTATTCAAAAGTAAGGATAACAGGTCCACAGGATGTCAGTGTCCTACCTCCAGAGCTCCTCAGACCACCCTACCCACTTCATGAACAAACAGATGAGGTTCATACCTGTGGCACATTCTCCTTGCAGTCTCACTTGGTGCTTGTCCATCTCCACCACCCAAAGCCCACAGCCAGCACTACTGAGTATGCAGGCAGCCACTTTCACGTGAGACGGCTTCTTGGGGCCAAGGGACTGGTCTGTGTCTTCTAGAAGAAAGCAGGCCAAGAGGGAGGAAAGGAGGCACAGGCTTGGCACTGCCCTTGCATAGAGAATGTCTCTCTATCATCCATTTCATTATCATCACCATATACCAGGAACAGGGCCAGATGTCCTAATCCAATTTGCAGCTGAAGCAGAAGTCCCCCATCCTTGTCGGGGGACATCTTCAAAGTGCTCACACAGCAGTCAAGTGAGACTGTTATAACAAATATGTCTGAAGAAGGAGACAAAAGTTCCCTTTATCTTCAGAATAATTTGGATAACGTTCTCTCCTGGATCAGGATGTTCTGAATGCACGTGGTGATTGCTCACTGTATCTAGGACAGGCCTTGTTGCAGAGGGAATTATGCACTTCACTCGTAAAAGAGAAGCAACAATATACTTAATTGATGCAAAACTATGAGTTTACAAAGTACAATCGTAAATGCAACAGTGGTTTAACGGCAAGGCATACTTGACCATTTACTGTGATGCCTTAGGTTTTGATTTCTATATTTTTCAAATCCTGTACTGCCTAGTGTATCTCTCTGAAGTTTCCTGTAGCTCGTTAGCTGCTCTCTTAGGCCAGACAGACACAACAAAGCCTCTCTGAGCTTGCTGTTCAAGGACACTCGGGCTGTCTTAGGCCCAAAAGGTGTAAACTAGGACCATGAAAGAGGTGGGGAAATTGAAGAGAGCTAAAGTTTTAATTGGTGAATTTATGCTGATATGCAAATGGACCAAACCTATAACAGTGTCAAGAACTCGTGACCTGCCGTCCATCTTGGGGTCCATTCTATGGAAGCAGCCTCTGGCTCCCCAGGGTGTACCTTGAAGGCCTTCAAATAAATACCTGCCTTTATTCCCTTACTCCTGTCTGGTCTCTGTTTCTAGGTGGCTGGGAAAAGGCATCAACTGTATAGAGAACAGTGTTAGATGAAATTATCAGTGAGAGCTCACAGGCTTATGTGTGAGGAAAGACCACACCAGACCCATATTTAAACATTTCAAAAAGCCAGGTCTCACGTGACTTCAGCTCTACACAAACGAAAACTGAGGATTGAATCATGATGTTAAAAGCATTCCTGTGCCCATTGGGGTTGCTCTGTGTCACCCAGGAAGAACAACTGCATGGACAGATGGCCTAAGACATTCTTTTCTGCCTATTGTGATTTCTACATGATGGAAGGACTCTACAGTATCTTCTTTGCTCACAATCCCCGCAAATGGGAAAAGAAAATTTAATTACATTGTGCAAATTAAGAGCAAAATATTCTCCTGGCACAGGTTAGGTGTGTATCACTTTTATATGCGTTTTGCCTCTTGACAAGGTGCTCCAGGGGTCAGTACAAACTTCCACGCCATCGATCCGCAAAGGGCTTTATTCTTACAGTTCCAGTGCAGTAATCTAAGTTGTCTTCCCCAGGCGTGTCAGGTTCAGCTGACCCAAACATGCACTTCTTCCCTGGGAGCACTGGGGTAGGCTCCCACATCTCCCCAGTCTTGCTACAAGGTGCTGGTAAATTTGTGGCATAAATCAGCCTGGCCCACACAGATAGGCAAAAAGCAGGCAGTTTGGGGCAAAACAACTATTGGACATATCTTGCTGAGGTCTCTAGGTGATAGATATTATCTATTTACCTATTAATGTGCAGCATACCATAGGGTGTAACTGGAGTAACATTGAGGGTATGAGTATAAACAAAATGATATTCTACTGAGCTAGCCCTTTGGGAGCAACCTAACAGATCAGCATTAATGTAGATGTTAATGCTGCAAATGGCCAGATTTTCAGCATCCCTTAAGCCTTGAAACCCAATTACAACCACAACACCCAACAGACCTTACAGGTCCTTTATTTTCAGGCAGTCTAAATTGTGTGTTTAAGCAGGCAAGGTATCAGCTCTTACTAGTAGCTGATAACATTGAACAGATGAGAAGCATTATGTTAAAGCCCATCAAAGCACAGAAGAGGCATAGAAAAGAAGGAGTAAACATGTATTTGAATTATTACCATTGTTCTCTGTCTTTTGTGCAGTTTTAAGTACCCAGAACAGTCACACAAAGTACTAATAGCTTTAGCTCTTTTATATCCTGACCTTCATGTTGCTGGGATCTTTGGAGTGACTCTTCCTTTCTCCAGTGACATCCTCCACAAAAATTACTTTGGGTATCCTTTCTGACTTGACTATGCCACAAAAAGGATATCAGAAACCTCAGACTGGGAAGAATTTCAGAAGTATTTATATTTCTGGACTGGCAGCTTTCCAAGTGTGTCTGGGAGCACTTTCCCCAAAGGATGAGAGGGAAAAAAAAAAGGAAAACAGGGAGAAAGAGAACAAGTGTATTATACAACACTCATAATCTCATCCTACTATGCAGTCTGCTTGCTTAGCAGCAGCAAGTTTGCCAAGCAAGAAAAGTGCACATTAAGAAAATCTTGCTAAAATAACAACCTGATTTCAAGTTTCAGCTGTCACAGGCAAGGAAACTGACAGCTACTGGTATTAACAGAACAAGAGGCACACACAGCCATTTCCAGTTCGGAGATACTTGTAGTCCACCAGACTGCAAAAGGATTGGTAAAGTTCTACAATAGAAAAAAAAAGCCCCTTCATTTCTTTAGTACAAATCTCCCAATATCATTTGCTTTAATAAGACCTTGGCACTATATCTGAGGTAATACATTTTCTATCAATGACTTTCCTGAAGAGAAAGTAACATAAACCACTTGAAGCAGGCAGAAACAATGGAGAACTTTGTGTCAAGTGCAGAAGATTTTGTTGGCTCCACAAAGTGTAAGTGGAATCTTGAGCACAACACTGAACTCCTCTGACCTGAGTTTTTCCGTTCTTCTTGCAGGAATACAGATGCTTACAGAATTTCCACTCTTCTTAGCATTTGCCATACACTATTGAATCTCCTGATGGAAGGCAAGGTGCTAGAACAAGAATATTAGAAATGCTTACTCGCTGAGTATCAGAAAACATTGATGTTACACGTTGCCATATTCCAGAAGTTCATTTAAAACTGTTTATCACAAACTCAGGAAGATGTTCTGTTTTTTAGGACAAGTTCATGAGATTTCATCCTTCAAAGCTATGATGTGGATTTGGGTTTCTAATGAAATTTAAAATATACAGAATTTTGCCTCATTTGAGTCTAAGACCTCAGCTGTGTGAATCTGATGTGCTTTGGAGTAAGTCTGTGTTTAAAGCATAAAAAAAGCTGAGTAAAAGAAGACTGCGATACGCTTAAATCGCTATCTTACTATAAAATAGCATGATAGGCAGAAATAAAAGAAAAAACAGGGTTACTGCACTTATATTATGTCAAATTACTGTTTTCTCCTCAATATGCAGAAGAACAGTTGCAGCTAGAAGCCTCCAAACCCAAGAAAGTTGTGTAAGTCTTGACCACATCCCATAAGCACAGACGATAGTGAGTGAAAACCACACTGGCTTCAGAGGCCAATAAAGGAGAGCTGCTGTAACACATTTTTTTCCACAAGCTGCAAGAGCTTGGGCACAGTGCCATGGCAACACAGATGAATAGGAACAAGGCTTTACAAGCAAGACATAACATGCTTTCAGGAACAAGGCGCTATATCCAAACAGTGCTGTTCTGCACTTTGTGATCCTCATGGACATTTGAAATCCTTATACCTTTATACGCAGCAAAGGAAACCGTCCTTGTTTCTAGAGAAAAAA
>VYXC01000531.1:186151-197704 GCA_013397175.1 Platysteira castanea
AAAAAAAAGGGGGGGCAGGCTTCAGATGGTTCATTGGATGTTTTTATTACAAAATATTGTATTGGAATAGGTGGAACAGTGTTTCAAAGAGCTGCAAATGTACATTACACCAAGGAAAAGGTGCCCTCATTTTCCGGCTCCATACAAGATTTTCTTCTCTTGTGGATTCAGTAAAGAGACTGTTGCAAAGGAAAGACAAATCATTGTGGGAGATAAAACACACTTGAAATTTAAAGTGAGCAGGAGGGGCAGTCAGCTACCTGCTGAGCCATACTTGGAAAGCCTTCATCTGAGTTCAAAGACAAGAGCCAGTACCCAGCTAGGCTTTTTTCACAAAGCAGCACTGATCCCTCAGCACGCTCATTCTTAAAAAAACCTGGTAGCAACAAGGATCTCAGCTTCCAACAGAAATGGAAGCAATATCAAGCAGAGGGAGTTCTAATAAGGGTCTATGAATTTGGGAATTTTTTAAGAGATGCATTAGCAAATGGAGGCTTATTAGGAAGGTGTATGAAGGGACATTCTCTTCCGTAGTGCATCTGTGATAAATAAGACACATACTTTGTTCTTTAGGGCTCTACAGCTTGCTGTCTTTACAGTTCAAGAGAGGTAAATAAGTGTAATATATATATGCATATACATATATATGTACACATATGTATTTATAAATTGATATATCTATGTACATACATATATTAAAAGATTTAATATATGAATGCAGTCCTGAAGATGGAAAACTTCACATCCTGTAGGCATGCACAAAGAATGTAACTCTTCATTGGAATATTGTATTCAGCTGGTGAAGCTTTCAAATTACAAGTCTGTGGACCTCTATATAAAATATATGTGCAAGTTTAAAAAATATTCCTTATCCTTTTTTTTTTTTTTTAATTACATGTAATTTGGAGGTAAAATCCTTGCACAGGCAAAAGAAAAAGATTATCATATGTGTCTCACTCTTCTCATATAGTAGATTCCACTTTCAAAGCTCATGGAAACTATACATACTTGCCTCTTTTTTTGATCAAATGTGAAGTATTTTCCATTACTTGCATAGCAGGAGAAAATTTCAAAAATTCGTATCACTTACAGGTGCCAAAAGATATATGACACAGTCCCAAAGAAGAAATGGGTCTTCGCTATGCAAAAATCTTGATTTCTGTTATGATATTGTATTGGAGAGCTAGAAGTAGAAATTCTGAAATTATGATTTTGTTCTGTCAGAAAGCAGAACAACCTGCAGGTCTTTTAGAGGACATTCAGAGCCCTCTTCTCCTAAGTATCTCTGTAGGAGCCAAAGTATCTGCTCTTAGTCACAGAAATGGAAAATGCTCCCATTATTACCTCAGATTAGTGTAGAACTGCCATAAGGAACCTGCCACTTCTCATACAGAATATATGGTTTAGGAAAGTATCAGATAGTGTGTGTAGATTTCAGTGGTTGACCAGAAAGTCATGATGCGGTTTTGTTTCATTATTCATTCACACTCTTACCAGTAACTGGGTTGATTACTCTGCCATTCTTCTTCTTGGTTAACGTTTAACGTGATCCTACAGAATAAACATTGTGTGGTTCCATAGGCTGGGGGGTTCTGAAGAATGAGCACTGTATTAATCCACCAGGTGTGCAAACAGTTCTTCACCTGGAAACAACACAACATAACCTAGAGCCAAGACAGGAATTTGTACCACATTGGGGTTTGAATCTAACATTTCGCAGAGCTGAGATTCATCTCTGCTTAGAACAGAGTGTGACTTTTCAGTATCTCCATATAGCCACTTTTGCTGCAGTGCTAAACTCTCACCTTGCTGTCAAGAGACCAGAGGACTCCAGTGGAAGGCTGGGTGATTCCAAGAACAAAGGCTGTCAGCCATTCAGTACCTCAGCTGGTCAATAAGGCTGCTACGTATGCTTAAAAACAGAGCAGACTAAAATACCATAGGAAATTTCTATGCGAATTACTTCTTTCCATAGACATGTGTGTCTGAAAGCAGCCTATTTGAAACGACCCAGTTTGTACCATTACATCACTGGGTCCTGCTGGAACACAGGCCAGCATTGTGCCCTTGTGGCAAAGAAGACTAGTGGAATCCTGGGCTGCATGAGGAGGAGTGCTGCCAGAAAGTTTTGGCGCAGATGATCCTGCCCCTCCGCTCAGCACTGGTGAGGCCACACCTGGAGTACTGCGCCCAGCTGTGGGATTCTTGGTACAACAGGAACATGGAGCTACTGGAGAGACTGCAGCCAACAGTCACTGAGATGATGAAGGGACTGGGACATCTCTCCTTTGAGGAAAGACTGCGAGACCTGACATTGTTCAGGCTGTAGAAGAAAAGGCTCAGAGGGATCTCATGGTGTTGTACACGCTCCTGAAGGGAAGGCACTAACATAACATAGTCTCTTTCCAGTGGTTCCCTGTGACAGACCCAGAGGCAATAGGCACTAACTGAAAGACTGGTTCCTTTTGAACAGTGGGAAACACTTTTTTACTGGGAAGGTGACTGAGCACTGGCAAAGATTGCCCAGAGATGTGGTGGAATCTCCATCCTTGAGAGACATGGTCTTGGGCAGCATGCTCTAGGTCTCTGTACTGGAACAGGAAGGTTGAACCAGATTACCTACCTTCCAACCTCAGCTTCACCGTGATTTTGTATTTTGTTCAGGGAAAATAGCAAAAGTAACCATATGAAAAGTTTCAGTTAAGGAAAAAAACAGAAGTAAATTTCAGGATTATTAAAAATAGCATCACACTTGTCAGAGTTCTCCAATATGCTGACTGGAAAGAGGCATAAAACTGCAAAAATATTTTACCAGAAACGGCAATACAAATTGAGATAAAATTATTATTGGGTTCTACTTCTCATACTATCTAAGAGAAAAAAATAGAACCAGTACATGGCACACAGCTGAGTAGAAAAGAGTGCTTCCTCCACGCTATTTATCATGCTGTTCTGTATGTTCTGTACCATGGTCCTGAACTGGATTCACAGACTGTATACAGATACAGTCATACAATGTCTAATGACCTATCAAGACCACTTAGACACAAAACAAAAAGGATTCCAGAAAATAAAGAAAGATACAGGATCTGTACTTCTTCATTTGGCATTGCCACATGCTTCTGAACACTAGTTCTCTTAACAGAATGGCTATCTTGATACAGTTTTTGGTGGCTAAGAAAACCTTCAGGACAAATCATTTCAATTAAAGAAATTAATAAGCACCTCGGGATTTGCAAAAGAAAAAATATCCATAAATCTCTACTTGTTTGTTGCAAAACATTTAAAAATGGTCTGTGTCAACAGTCTCATGACAATGTTATTATCTACTAGCCTACAAGAGACAGAAATTTAACCAAAATGTAAGAGATATGAAGAAAACTGCAACTTGTTATTTCCTTTCTAATAATTCAGTATTCTCAAATATCTTTCCTGTCTGTCTGTATGCACCACACTGCCTTATACCACGAAAATGATAAATGAACAAAGTCAACCTCTGACTTTTTGATCTGTCTCTTAGGATAAGCAAATAGGCTGCTTTGGACAATAAGATCGTAATTCAACTGGTGTCTTCAAACACTTTCTGCAATTCAAACACAACAAGTGAAATTATGATGCCAAGAGGTTAAATTCCAGTTCTGTTTAGATAAGTCTGGATATCTCCAAAATAGCACCTGTTAAAATAGTACAAGATACGTAAATTATAGGACTGCCATTAAGAATCCATGAAAGAAAATCAGGAAGCTGTAAAGATAAAGTATGAAAAATGGAAAAAGAGAATATGGAAATAAACTGCAACTGATTCAAAGAAAGAGAGAGGAGAGAGAGTAGAGTTTTATAAAGTAATGGGGTGACATTACTAAGGAAAAACAGAATTAGGGTCACTTTCACTGAGCATTATCTAATTCCTAATCTAATGTCTCAAAGAAGGCTGATACTAGAGAGAAACTCAGGCTCTGCAAACCAGACACTCCAACTAGTTCTCCTATATACATTTGGTCTGAGAGACGCAGGACTGCAGTGCATAATCTCAATTTGCATCAGATTCCAAAAGGTATTCTGCCTGACTTTCACAGTCATTCTCACAGAGTGCATGGTATCTGTTCAGTATTAATGATCAAGGTAACAAACTGCCTTTCACCAATGAACATAAAAGTTTCCATTCTTCTGTTTAGGTCAGTGCTGGAGACAAAACAGTTCACTGGCTGACCGCATGACAAATAAGGACAGATACTGTTGTAAAACAGACCGGTCATATACAAAGCTATGCCTATTTTTCACCTGTGTTACGTAAGTTTTCAGAGGCACTCAAGTCCTCTTCTTGACTTACAGGAAGGAGGAAATCTAATGAGAACACAAACATTTGTGCGTGTGCCCATAACACTGACACAGCACAAAAATTGGTAATTGTATTTGGTAGCAAACAGGAGTTAAATCCAGAGGCTGAGAGCTCTTGAAGCACATTCCCAAATGCACTCCCAGACACTCAAAACTCTTTTAAGTCCAGACAGTCCAACACTGCTACAGGTTAGAAACATTTACACTTATACAGGTGTTACAGGCTGTAAACATGGATCTAGATCTTTTACATGCTCTGTGCTGACTGCCATTCACATGTGTCCTTGAGGGAAAAGCAGTCCTAAAAGCAATCATGATGCCCCAAGATAGGACAGTTCAAGACAGTTCATACGATAAACTATCTTATGAATATTCTTAATGCGGACAAGTTACTAATGCAGGGAAAAATAAAGTGAACCTTCATAAATCTGTGAAAATTAGTTTACTTACCTTCATATTGCTTATCATAGCACAGGTGGTATGGACAAGTCATGATCAAAACGGCAAAAATACCACACAGTTTTCCCATAAACACCCTGCAGAAATTCCCTACCACTTGGGCACTGCACTGGTGTTCCTCGCTTAGTACCACAAAACTTTTCTCTGGGAAATATTTAAAATCCAAATCCTCAAAAACACACCAAAACCAGTCACTGCACTTAGAAGAATGATAATACAGGAAGTAATTGTCCATGACCTGCAGAATATAGGTTTCTTCTAAGTCCCAGGTAGCACTGTTTTTTAGTAAGGGTTTTACGACCAATTTGTCTCTCAGTTAAAATATTTCAGACCTGAGAATTTCACAATCTTTAGCAGGAATATAGTAAACTTACAGTAAACTTTTATAGTTTTATATATAATATAAGAAGGCATACATAGAGACAAAGGAGAACTCTGCTATTAAGTAGTCCAATGTCTCTGGGAGTAAATTAAATGTTTACAGTTACTTAAAAGCTTAGGAGACATAACATCTACTATTCCTTAGCAGCCGCAATAAAATTTTGGTGGCAAATTTTCACTGTTCTCATCCATCCACAGTGGTCTGGCTCAAAAATTTCAAAGTCTCAGTCTTCTACTGCACACGCAGGTGAACACAATAACCACAATTGGAAGAGAATCCACATCAGACTAACTAGAGATGGAAACACCTAAAACACAGAGGTACGGGGTTTGAACAGGGAAACACGAATTCTTGAATGAATCAAGTGTGCTGAGCTCTAAACCAATGAGCAGCACTTTTAGCAGGAAGCACGCCCTTTTGGTCTGTGCCAGTGCTACCCCAGCAGCAGTCTCTGCTTTGCCTATACGACTGTTCTGCAAAGAACTCATTTCATCATATTCTCATAGTGCCTTTAGAAACACAGGAACTGGCAGCTCTTGGGTGTACAATCTTTGTGTGCTGTCCCAGCTTCCATTTCACTCATTAATTCATTCACATGTGTACAGGATTAAAATACCTTGTGTTCCATATGTTAGTCAACGGTCACGTTTTTTTACCAGATTTCTTCTACAAACTACGAGCTCTCCTCCTTCTCCTGAAGGAGTCATATTCCCAGCATGGATTTCTGAGTGCATGCAACTGCAGTTTCTTACGGCTGATTTGAGCACAGTGGAATGTCAGTATTTGGGTGGTCTCTTTGCCAGCGCAGACTCCTTGCAATTTCTGGGTGGTCAACTCAGTGCCAGATTTCTGACCTGTGGTGAAAATACTGATTTGCTCCAGGGAAACAGACAGCACAGTAAGTCATATAAAGGATGCCACTGGGAACAATTTTTCTAGAAATTGAGAGCCTATAAAATACTTTTTCTTTATACGTGAATCTCCTAAGCATGCCTCCAAGATGATTTTCCACTGTTTTTCTAAGTACCTTTTGCCCACTTACAAACAACAGCAACACAGAAATGAATTTTCTGCCCCAGAGACAAATCCAGTACAGCTCCATTTCACTCACAGTGGATGACTTTAAAAAGTCCCCAAACTCCAGTGTGCAAACCTGGCCTCAGCAAATGGGTCAGTGGGCTGTGGTCTCCCCCTGCCGGGCCCAGCCAGAGATGATTTTTAACACAGATGCTGAGCTGCTTTTCCTTGTGGATACATTCTTCTCCTCTAGTTGTGTTTACTTCTCCTTAAACCTGAGATAATTGGACAATAGTACCGCCTTTATCTTATACCAAGTTCCCGGAACCCACAAGGCATATTTGGGCAGCATGGGCTTCGGTGGCCACAGATTCTTTACGCAGTCTGCCATAGTGGGCAAAGTCCTTTGGTGGTCTAAACAGTGTAAGACAAATATGATTTTTAAGGCTTTTACACTATGGAGAAGCAGCACACGTGTCCCTAGTTTCATAGTGAGATAGCCCTCATACCACGGCCAGTAAAGTAACCCACACAAAATTTTCCTAGTGCTGGAATGAGCTGGTTCACTACCTTGTAGCAACCTGGCAGTCTGAAGGTTGTGGGGACACCAGCAGTAAAGTGCAGTGCAAGAAAACTCTTAACTTGTAGAGGAGGACTAGGATAGGGAACATTTCAACAACCCGGACCTACACAAGTCTATGGGAATTGATAGGATGCACCAAGTGGTGCTGAGGGAACTGGACAATGCCACTCCCTCAGTTATCTTTGAAAGATCACAGCAATCAGAGGGGGTGTTCCTAAGCACTGAAAGAAAGAAAGCTAATATCATTCCTATTTAATAGAAAAGGAAGAAGGAGGATCTGGAGAACTACCAGTGCTGATCAGCTTCACTGTTTCTCCTGGGAAGGTGATGGACAAGACAATCCAAATATATGAAGGACAGGAAGGTTATTTGGAGCAGTCAGCATGGATTTATGAAGGTGAATCATTCCTGAACAACCTTATAGGCTTTTATGATGAGATGACCAGCCTGATGCATGACAGGAGAATGAGAGAGGTTGATTTATCTTAACTTTAACAGAGAATTCCACACTGTTTCCCATCACACCTTCCCAAACAAATTGATGATGTACACACCAAGTAAGTCACAAACAAGGAGGACTGAAACCTGACAGAACTGGCAGGCTCAGAGAGCTGTGATGAGTGTCACAAAAAGCAGCTGAAGGCCTGTTGTCCACAGTGTACTCCAGGCACTGATACTCAGACCAACACTGCTTAAAATCATCATTAATGTCAGAACTGAATGCATTCTCAGCGATTTTGCAGGTGATAGAAAACTGGCAGAAACAGCTAAGACACCTGATACGTGCTGCCATCCAGAGGAACTTCACAAGCTGGAGAAAAGGGTAAACAGAAACCTCATGAAATGCAGCAAAGGGAAGTTCAAGGTCCTGCCCCTAGGCAGAAATAACTGCAGACACAGTACGTGCCAGGGGCTGGCCAGCTGGAAAGCAGCTTTGTGAAGAAGGAAATTAGGGTCCTAGAGAACAAGGTGAAAATGAGCAAAGCAGCTTATGGCAAAGGCGGGCAGCAGTTTCCTAGGCTGCACTAGGAAAAGCTTTGCCAGCAGGTCAAGCAAATTGTCCCCCCTCTTTTCACAGAACTGTTAAGACACTTCTGTTGTTCTGGGTCCAGATCTGGGGTCCCCAGTACAAGAGACATGGCAATACTGGAGAGAGTCCACTGCAGGACCACTGATGCCTTCTCCCAGCCACCTAGAAACAGAGACTAGACAGGAGTAAGGGAATAAGGGTAGGGATTTATTTGAAGGGCCTTCAAGGTACACCCTGGGGAGCCAGAGGCTGNAACCTGAAAAGACTGGAGTATCTTTCACAGAAGGTGAGGCTGAAGGAGCTGAGTCTTCTACAACATGGCGAAGACAAAGATCAGGAAGATCTCGTGCATTTGTAAAAATACTTGACAGAAGGGTGTAAGGATGATAAAAATATTGTATTTTCATATTTGTTTACCATGGGACCTTAAAGCTTGATTTAGGAAAGGTAGAGAATCTTCTCAGCAGTGCCCAATGCCAGGATGAGAAGTAATGAAAGCAATCTGAAATATGAGAAATTCCCCATAGGTGTAACAAACTCCTCTTTTTTATTATAAAGGTAAGCAAACACTGGTTGCCCAGAGATGATGTGGAATCTCCATCCTTGATGATATCTCATACTCAGCTGGAGATGGCCAGGGCAGCCTGCCTCAGTCAACCTTCTCCTCATGCTGGAGATTGTCATAGACCATTTCCAGAGGTGCCTTCCAACCTCAGTGACTGTATTTTACTCCGTTCTACACTCCCTTCATCTATAAAGGATAGGACTCACAGTACCTTGAAACCGAGTGACAGGAAAAAAGGTTGGAAGCTGAGGAGAAAGAAAGTGGCAGGACAGACCCTGAATTACCAACCCCCTAGACAAAATAGCATCAGACTGGAAACCCAAGAGCATCAGAGGTTCTGCAAGATCAGAAATTCTCTACCTTTCTCTAAGTCTAGCTTTAAGGTGACATGGTACACAAATATGAAAATACACTATTTTTATCCAGTTGAATAGTTCAAAGACATTTTCACATGTGAATGAATATTTTCTTTTACAATGCACAATGGATCCCAATTATCTGCTTTCTTTATGGTTACAGAGTCACTTTTATCATTGAAAATATGTATGAAAGTGTATCTAAAAGGGTGTCCTATCCAAGCAGGGCTTTTTACATATGCTTCTCTCTAGAAGCTAAGCTCTTTCCCTCTCAAAAGCAAAATCCTTTTACTGGAATAATGCAAGGATACAGAGATGATAATCAGTCCCTAAACTTTAAAAAATATCAGGTGTACATTTTTCAACATTTATTCAAGTCCAAAATTATTGTCAGCTTTTCCTTATTAATAATAGGATTCTACCTGCGATCTTCGTGACAGTTGTATACCTAATTCAGTACAAGGCTAAAAAACATGGAAGGACAAAATTGAAAAGAGTATTTGGTAAGGACTGGTGGTCAGTATGGCAGAGACAGGATGCACTTCTTTATCTCTGAATTTTTCTGAAAGCATGAAAAGAGAGCTTTTGATCCTCCAGCTGAGTAGAAATATTAAGAAGCTCAGAAACTAATTTCTTGTCAGTGTTAGGTAAGATGCAGAGATGTTTCTAGCGTCATGCAGACTTGAGGACTTAAAGGAAGTTCATGTTGATATGAGACAGTCAAAAAAGGACATGTATTTTTCTAGCAGACAACAGCCAGATCTTGCATTATTTTATCTCTATTTTTCTGTTTCTGAATGATAGTATATTTCTGAGTGACTCTTCATGATTTATGAATGATATCCATTTCAAGTTATGCTGTAGGTATAATTTTCTTAAGTCATCATCGTTTAAGAGGTTCTTCACTGTCTTTTCACACACAGAAGCAATCCTGTTTTATACATGCATAAAATCACACAACACATGAACATTCACAGGATAGTGCCTAAATTGGTAGAAGACTTCCTCTGACGTCTTGACTTGAATATCAGTCTGCAGCTTTAGCATGTGTTTTGCTACTGACAAAACTACTAAATTTATAAGCCATACTTAAAGTATTTTTCTGGAACACTCTACATTTTACAAAACAAAAATAAAGTATGGTTTGGTACTTGACTCATTATCTGAAACATGGCACTCAGTCTGTTCAGGAAAACAGTGAAAGACTAAGCTTTTCTGTTGTTAAGATTAACTTGAAAATACATACACATACACAATTATTTACTGGAAAAAGCTTATTGAGACAGAGTAGATAAAAGAAATGTATTTTGGAGAAACAAAGTATTCAAGACACGACCAATATCCCAGTAGAGCACAGCTATTCACAATGAGAGTGATCTTTACACAAATTCAGCTCAAGTGCCAAAAGCAATATCTACCTTTACTTTACCTCTAACATATTTCTGTACCCCATTATGAGGTCATAATCCCTTTTTAGCATGAACTACAAATCTCTACTTCATACACTAGGAGAAAGTTCTGCAAAACCTACTCCCACACCTGACATTTAGGCTACAGTTTAAATGTAAATCTCTTCCCACTTCTCTAGACTGTGCGTAAGCAAGGAATGATTTAATCTCCTCTCGCATTCATTGCTTTCCTAAGCCTCACACCAACTTTTACATTACACACAAAATCTTAAGCCATATTCATAATACACCAAACAACAAACACAATTCAAAATACCTATTCATGCAACAGCTGATCCATACCAGAGACTTATACCTACCTATCTACCTCTCCATAAATGTCTAGCACTTTCCCTAGACTTGAAAATAATAACTGCAGATCCCAAAGCACTATCACAGGTTTTATCTGCAGTCCTGAAGGACTCTGTTACCTTAGATACTCACTGTGCAGTTCAAAACTCCTGTCTAAAGCCGTGTTGGAGGAGGGCATGGTTGGTTGGTTTTCTTTCCATTCTCTTTTACATCTTTGGAGGCAGCTGCTAATTGACTTGCCTAACAGAAATTTCCATACAGATTCCAATGACAGAGAATTATGCAGGAAGACGAGCAGATGAGAACCTCTATAGATACATAACAGCAGCCTGACATTCACAAGCCCTGGTCCTCATGGGGAACTTCCAACACCCCAATAATCTGCTGAAGGGAAAACACAGCAGGGCATAAGTAGACCAGGAAGCCCCTGGAATGCATTGATGATAATTTCTATCTCCAAGTGATAGAGGAGCCAACAAGGAGAGATGCTATGCTGTACCTCGTTCTCACCAACAAGGAGGGGCTGGTGCAGCCTTGGTTTCAGTGACCATTTAGCCATGGAGTTCAAGATCCTTAGGGCAGCAAAGAGGGCACACAACCCTTGAGCTCAGGAGAGCAGATGTTGGCCTCTTCAGGGATCTCCTTGGTAGACTGCCACAGGATAATTCCCTGGAGAGAAGAGGGGCCTAAGAAAGCCAGTTGATATTCAAGGATCACCTCCTTCAAGCTCAAGAGTAATGCATCCTGAAAACAGAAAGTCAGGCAAAAACTCTGGGAGGCCTGGATAGATGAACAAGAAGATCCTGACAATCTCAAACACAAAAAAAAAAGGACACAGAGAGTGGAAGCCAGGACAAGCAGCCTGGGAGGAGTACAGAGAGATTGTCTTGAGCAGCCAGGGATCAGCTTCATTAAATCTGGCCACAGACATCAAAGGCAACAAGAAAAGATTCTACAGATATAGCCATGATAAAAGGAAGACCAGGGAAACTGTGGGCCGCTCCAGAAGAAAATGGGAGACCTGGTTATCCAGAATTTGGATAAGGCTGAGGTACTCAAAGAC
>VYXC01000533.1:5625-79802 GCA_013397175.1 Platysteira castanea
GCAGGGGAGGGGAGCTCTGCTTTCTGGGAAGAACGAGAGAGAAATTTGGCTCGTCCTCGCCGGAAAGTAAGCGAGCGCTTAAATTCTCCCCGAAGTAAAAACCTTACTGTGAACATGAGCGCGATTTCAGACCAATCTCTCGGCGATACATTCATATATTTTTTAGGAAAGACCTGGGTTTTTTGCACACACTATGCTGGGTGCAAATGCTTAAGCAGGAGGTGCACACGAAAAGCATGTCATCTAGACAGTGATGGGTGACCAGTTTTACAGGAGAGTAATAATGTTGAGAGTCTTGAAAATGAGGGAGATTGGGCTGAGCAGCTGGGGATGTTTTCTTTTCAGAAGGTTAAAAAAATAAAATTGAAGAGGCCAGATACTGTTTAAGATACCTTGCAAAGCAGAGGCACAATAACGGGAGTTCTGACTTGATCTAGAAAAAAGCGCCTTGATATAATCACAGAATCACAGAACAGTTGGAGTTGGAAGGGACCTTAAAGATCATCTAGTTCCAACCTCCTGCCATGGACAGGGACACCTTCCACTAGACTAGATTGCACAGAGAGAACAAGCTGACATTTATTAGCTGAATAAATTCTTTCCAGTTATAAACATGCTGGGCAACTGCTCGATCACGCATTTGTTATTCCAGTTTCTGCCCCTAAATCAAACCTGTGGGTAGAAACACACCTACCACAAGCCAATGCTCAGAAACCAGACCAAAAATGTGAATGGGCTGTGAAAGCAACCACGGATACAGACTCACAAACACAGGGTCCTAGACCTGGAAAGGCTTTTTTTCAGTTTTTAATTTTATGACTGCAGATGAAACCTTGCTCCCTTTAACTCAGCTGTTGATGACCTGGCTCTAGCAAAGGCACATGCCAAGCAAACAAGGAGTTATAATATGGCCAGTGGAGTAGAGGTACCTTTTATTTGCCCACCTCCACAGGCAGATGCTGATTTCAAGGACCAAAGCCTTGTTCCCTGTACTCCTAGAAGAAAATTTAAGCCTCAGAGGGAGGCAGAAATGTTCACACACGTGCATATGACAGTCTTGAGAGCCTTCAGTCAGGCTGCCCATGACCTCGAGCCTGCATCCAGGCTTGCAAAATAGCCAGGAAGGCAGGCAAAGGGAAGCTTGCTCATCTGCCGGGGGAATTAGAGAGAGAGCTGTTTTTACTCATCTTCTCACTTCTTCAAATTTAGTCATAGCAAAGCCTCAGGCTTGAGTTTTCCCTTACAGTATAAAAAAATGCATGTTACAAAGGTATGTGGCGTAATAAAAACCTTCTCCAGCTGGTTGGGAACTGAATACATTGGGACCTTACCTGACAGCGGTGAATCTGAGAGCGGTGCATCCCTGAGAATCTGAGTCCAGTGAGATGGGCCAGAGCAGTGCAAAGTGACCATTAACAAGAATGAACATACTTTTCTACTTCAATATTAAATTCTCCCATCTCTGTATTTTATTTCTGGGAATTTTTTTTTTCCAGATTGATAATTGATAATTACACAGAACAGCTTTAAAAACATTTCCTGTGCTTTGCAGGAAAAAGCATTGATTATACTGAATATTCCTCTGCCTGCAATAAGGCTATCAAGTCCATAAGTTTAATTTTTTAGCTCCAGGTCTACATGATTGATATGAGAGGATCTTGCACGTATTTATTTAAATAATAAAATTGCTGAAAATTCTTTCAGAACAGCAAATGCAGGCATCCTCACGAGCTCACAAACATTAATACACATTCCTATGCAATCTGGCTTCACATCTTCCAATGCTGGTGTGAAGATACCTCCCATGCATTCAGGGGGCAGAGCATTGCCCACTGCCCTGCTCTGCTGGCAAGCTCCTGGTGCAGCTGGTGCCTGGGAGAGGATCAGCTGCCAGCAGGACTGGGGGCTGCTGGCCCCCAGGGCTGTCTGCATTCATTACCTCTTAATGCTTCCAGTATAAATCAGGTTATATGAGGTGGTAAAAATTCACCTCTGGCTGGAACTAGGCAATCTGATTACTGACCTGAAACATTGCTATTTTAACCAAACATTTACACCTCCTTGTCTGCCAAGTTGTTTTCTGTAATACAGAAGCACTATGACCAGTCTTGACACCTGAGGAGTCTGCTAAAGCAGAAAAAGAGACAGTGAAGAGGAGGGCTGTGGTTTCAGGCTATCAAAATGTGGCCAACAGTGCTTTGCCCTGCAGGTGGAGTTACACAAGCAGGAAAATAAAATGGCTGGTTGGTGAACTACCAACCTACTCTCTATCTTCACATGCAGTTGCAGCGCAACACCAAAACTGCTAATTGGAACTATAACAGGTTTACATACTGAAAATGGTGACTAGGGAGTTTGTATGTTAGCTGAGAAAGCATGTGCTGCTGTATCTGAAATTTTCCACCAGTCTCAAAATACAAAGTAGCTTTTACTCTGGGTGCTACCACAGTGCTGCCAGGAATTTCACCCCCTTCTCTCCCACTACTTTCTTAAGATTTATGAAGGAAACAAAATCTCTTTCTACAGCTTCCATCAACAAGGGCAGTGCTAAAACTTTGGGGGTGGGTTGTGACAACAATCAAATTCCTTATCTTGGACAACTGCAAAAGGACTTGGTCAAACTATGGTATCATCATTCTATCAGCTTCATGTTGTGCATGACCAGTAAGAACTTATTAATAAAAGTATGCCCAGGCAGCAGACTGAGATCAGCACTGCATGCCTGTGAGTTTTGTGGTAGACTCTGGGGGGTTTGTACAGACCTATAAATTTAAAGAGTAATAATACAGCCCATAGTATCACACAAAGTCATTTCCTAGAATAAACAAGAACTCAGTGGGGTTGAGGCCTAAGGCAGGGATTTGCCTCTAGAGTAGCTCATAAAAAAATTGCAGAAAAAGGGGTTAGTTGTTTAGTAGTAGTAGTAGTAGTAGTAGTAGTAGTAGTAGTAGTAGTAGTAGTAGTAGTAGTAGTAGTCCCCACAAGAATGACTGTAACCCACAACAATGCACAGTGCCTGTCATCCAACTTACTCATCCATAATGCCATTTAAAAAAAAAACAACTTAGTTGTCTTCGAGTGCCGTGAGGATGGATTTCAGCAGGAGGTGGCAGGATAAGCCTCACAGCTCTGGAGATGGCCAACCAACTTTATTTGGGGGTACAGAAACAGAGCAGAATGAGGAGGGCTGTAGAGAAGATGAAAAGGGATTGTGGGCTTTGTTGTTGCACCCTTCCCCAAAAGGAAATTAAGTAAGGAACGGCTTCCAGATGCCTGGCATTAATTTATTTCTTTGTTGTTTTTTCCTTTACACAGTGTCTATTCTCCCCCTCCCACTGCCCTCCCCCCCTTGTTTTTCTCTTGCAGAAGGCAGATAAACAGCAACAGGCTGAAGAAGCAAGAGCTGGTTTTCTGAGATGCTTTGATGTCCAGCACCACTGTTAGAACTGTCCATTAGGAAAACTTCATGGCTTAAAATACAGGAATACATGTATATCAAATTTAGGCTGGAACAACTACGTTACTGAATAGAAATATAGAAATATGACCTCATTAAAAAATAAAACTGAAATCTGAAGCTTTCTTTGCAACAGTAAGAAACACAAACAGGTTTGGTCAAGATGAACATGTTGCAGTCAAGGCAGTCCTAAGTGTATTTGTTAGCGTCAGTTCTATCCTGAAGTGTTATAGTCTCCCTTTAGAGATAAGAACCATCCCCATATACACACCCCAGCATCTTACCTTTATAAGCAGAGGGTGCTTATAGGCCAGGGGAGGCATAGGGAGGATGGAAGATCAGCTCAAAACAGGTCCCACCTACTCTGGCTTGGGGCAGAGTTCAGCAGATCAACAAATCTGTATTTACATTTCTAAGAGAAGAGGTACTAAGTACATACCATGGATGCATTTAATTCCATAGTCTGCAAGTGGTTGAGAAATGAGTATGTGTCTAAAACAAACTAGTAGTAACAGAACAAGAGGGAATGGCTTCAAACTGAAAGAGAGCAGGTTTAGACTGAAATTGGCAGAAATTCTTTGCTGTGGGGGTGGTGAGGCCCTGGCACAGGTTGCACAGAGAAGCTGTGCGCCCCCATCCCTGGAAGTGTCCAAGGCCAGGCTGGACGGGGCTTGGAGCAACCTGGTCTAGTGGAAGGTGTCCCTGCCCATGGCAGGGGGGGTGGAATGAGATGATATTTGGGTTGGCTTCCAACCCAAGCCATTCTATTATTCTATGAATTTCAGAAAGGGAAAATCAGAGATCAGGAAAAAATGCAGAACAAGGGTGTTATTTTTCCTGGTCTAACAACTGCCCTGAAGATGCAGGGGCCTGTGTGCAGGCACATTTGTATTTTAGATACCATAAACCTCATTAGCACTGGAGGGAACAGCCTGCATTAGGCTCTAAGCTCTAGGTGACATTATAATAAGTAATCTCTCCACTTTCAGTTTCTGTGTTCTGCCAGACCCTTCAGATCAGTGACCTGTGGCAGTGTTCAGAGAAGATGCAAGCTCACACTGTGCTTGGGGGGCTTCCCATCATCTCACTGGTTTAGGCTGCCCAAGGACCCTGTGGGCTGCTGTTTATAAACCAGGACTGTTCTTTATGGTCTGGTCCTGCCCATTCCAACTGAAAAAAAGTGATGGTATCTATTCAGAATGTTCCCAAGAATAAAACTAGCTGAGAAAAATACTTCTTTAGAACAGGTTTCTGTTGTCCTGTTCTATATCTTTCTTTGGCAATCTCAGAATTACATGTGATTTAATTTGCTTATATACACTGCCTTAGAAAAATAAACACAAAACCACAAACCAAAAACAATCAAGCAACTCACTGAAAACTAAACCCTAAAATACTTCTTATATGCCTGTTACTAAAACTATAAAATCATTGACTTAGAGAGTCATAAAAATGGGATTTATTGTATATTTCCTGTTTCAGACAGGGTCTTGTTACAGCTCCCTCAGGTAGATAAGACACAGGGGACTATTAACTTATTTTAATAATCTTTTAGGCTTCTCCATGGATGGTGTGGAAGTAGCAAAGAAGAAAAGGTTCTTTTAATGCAGTCTTGCAGACTGCAATATTTGGGGCTGTTTTTATTAGACAGCTCATTATTAACTGTCTCTTGCTCTTGGGGTCTGCATGCCTTCTAGATTTTTTCATAGTAATATTTACTCAAATTGCCAGTGTTCCTGAATTTGCAGCAGAAACTCCTCTATTTGCCCAGTGTTTTGCATCCATGTTATGGGTAAAATTAGTAGTATGACTAGAAAAATATGCTGCTTTATCTTTAAACACCAAGCAGCCTAACTGACATGCATTTCAAAGACAACATTATGTCAGTTCTGTATTACAGGCTTTCAATCTATCCACAGAGACACATACTCGCAAAACTCTCCCATAGCAGTCTCATTTTGCAGGGTGATTTTGTTTGCTGCTTAGGATTTTTCCCAGATTTTTGTGGCCATGTCAGAGTTTACAGCTTCTGAATACTGAATTTTGCTACCTGCAATGCTGGTTTTCCACCTGGCCATTGGAACTTGCATTAGTGTTTCTGTGGGAAATCACTGCGAGATTTGTTGCGAGTTGTATGTGCTTCTCAAAGGACTCAGACATGCTGAAGGGACTTACAGCAGAAGACGGAAAGTTGAACCTCCTGATGTGTCTTAGCAACCTTCCTCCAAATCCTCCCAGTTCGTTTTCATTGCAAAATACTGTGCAGATGTGAGCCATGAGATTCTGGTGGAACAGAACTGCTCCTGTTCCTTGTGAAGCTGAATTACAATGTCAACAGCTTCCCTGACCCCTTGGTTTAGCACGCATCAAGAGTGCAGTCACTTAAAGCAAGGGATGCAACTGCCGTTTTTTCTTTGGGAGAGCGCATCTTAAATTCAGAGGCAATAAAAGCACAATTAGTTGGTCAGTACCTAAGCTCCTGGACTTCAAACTGGGAAACCATTTGCATGTGTTTCAGAGCAAAGTAGCTCCATTTTCATTTAATTCCACCGTTCCTCATCGGTCTGTGTTAATATACCAATTCCCCAGGGCAAAGATTAACGACAATCTACAGTCACTTAACAGTACTGATTGACATGTAATTAGTGTCCTGAAGGCAGCTGCTGCTCCACTGGCTGTCCTGCTCCTGCATGGGAGGGGACACAAAGGAGGATGCTGGGCTGCTTTGCTTCCCAGCATATAGGTTTTTTTCATTTTTTTGGTTTAAACTCCTGCTCAAGTGTTTACGGCTGTGAGATAGCCTCCATGGTACCATTATGTGCAGACATTCGATTTCAATATGCATTCAATTTGTTACTCTAATGTGACAAATTGCTATACCCTATTACAAGGACCACGCAGATAACGAAAAATACATCCTTCTCTCCCACTGTGGACCACGACAGAGACACAACCGCATCCACTGAACTGTCTCCAAATTATAATTGCTTCCAAATGGAGTGTTTAAGACAAAAAAACCCAAACCCGCAGAGCTCTAATATTCTACACATTACACAGCATTTCTAGTCTGGCCCCTGCAGAAATCACTTGAGAGGCCTAGCTTAAAGGCTGTAACCACTCAGAACTTAATTTCATTAAACTATAAATTTACTGTTTCAGATTTACAGCCTCTCTGGTTGCATGGCCTGAGCCTGCCTCTGCTGCTGCTTACCCAGATTTATTAGCAGTGCCCAGCAGTATAAAGTACCAAATCACACCGATGCCTGAAAATAAGCCCTGCACAGTTGAATTTTGCAGTACCAGCCTAATATTGCCAGGTGCTGAAACTCAGACTCTCTGCTCATTTCAGTGAGAGCTGATTGGGTTTGATGCACCAAGGATCAAGTAATACCTATATAGAGAGGCCGGCCCAGTTTCTGTATTTTTACTCATGTTTTTAGCCATTACCAGTGGGATCACCAAGGGCTCTGTATGACAACCTCAACAAATTTGGGAGAAGAAACATCAGCTTTCCTAAGAGCTTTTAACACACTTGCAGAGCCATACAAACAGCATGCTGAAAGCAGATGCTTTCAGATGCTCCAGCATGCTGAAAACTATGAAATGTAGCCCTGTAAAAACAATTTCATGTTAAAAAGCTAACCCACACAGAGAGAAGTTTTTAATTCTCCCAGATTAAGGTTCCAAACTGCCTTACCTGTATGCCTCAATTGCCCCATGCTCTGTCAGACCCTTGCAGAGCTGACGGTGCTTTTCATACGAGTAGCTCCTGGGTGCTTATTTTTAACTTCACAACTCAGTTTCTCATCCCATTTCTGATTTACTGAAAAGCTTTAAAATTGGGGAGAGTTGCTGAGACTGCAGCTGCTGCTGTGACTTTGTCAGGGTGTTCCATGTTTTGCCACTTTATTTTTACTTCTGTGAGAGATAGCAATGAAGGTAGAAAATAGAAAGATACCCCAAAATTAAGGAAGAGCTGGTGGTCTGTGAGCATAAATCCACACAATATTTCAGTGTGAAGCCATTATACATTAACATAATCCACAGCCTAGTCTAAAATAAGTGCCTAGTCTCTTAGAAAATCTTATTTTTCTGCAGAAGCCTTTCCTTGCCCACCAGATCTTTTAGCCCTTTGCAGCAGTCCACAGCATTCAGCATGTCTAATGATTTACAGTCCCTTCGAAGTATGCACCAGGCTGTGCTGAAGCCCTACCCCACCCAAAACAGTGATTATATTTTGGGAACTCTGGGACTTTCAGTTCTTTATCCTACATGGACTTTAGTTGTGGTAGAATAAAAATCAGAGCCAGTAAATTATTACTAGGCTTACTTGTCTCCAGTTATATCCTGATGATATTAAGAATTTTTTTTAACCAAGGATTTTTTTAGAAGTAAATAATAGGGTGACACTGTTGAGAACTAAATGTTTTAAAGTTGCTTTAGTTCTCTACTCAATAAACTTCCACAGCTCAACTAATCCCAAGGGGAAAAGCTAGTGGCATTTTTCTAGGAATTATTTATAGGTTTTAAGTGTGGCCATTCTGCTGTTCCTCTCCTAGTATTGCGTTCACAAGATCCATAGAACTAACCTTCCAACAAGCTTTTCTCAGTGTGTTGCTTGGATTTTTTTGTCCCCACCTTTATAGACTGTTCTTACAACAATGCTGCTTTTCCCCCCTTCCTGAAGGGCTCCACACGCTTACTAAAATTGGAAACACAAATCCTTTCTTAGCAATGTAGCTCACATGCATACACACAAATATTTACCAGTTTAACTGGGCAGGAATAAACTTGATGAATGTTTTGTGACTTAGAAAAGCTTGTGTATTTTACCTGCTCACCACGGACTAATGAAATACCCAATAAGCCCATCCTCTCTTTGCAGGGCTGTCAGTCACCAAGCTAGAATCATTAGAATACAAGTTTAGAAAAAGCCATTTTCCAGTACCATGAGACTTTTTATTGGGAGCTTTCCTTAGGAAGAAGGTGGCAGAGCTTTTATCTGCCTTGCATCTCAGCTCCAATGCTTTTGCAAACTACCCTCACAGCCCCATCCCACTTGGTTCAAGCAGGATAGTTTTAAAGTGGCCCTCAGAGGTTATCACTGCCTTTGATTTCCCTCTCCTCTGCACACTAGGGTCATGGACAGCTTAATAGCATGTACAACTAGAAGTTGGGGTCCAGGCAATCTCAGTGTTATGGCAGAGGCTGTGTCCTTAACTTGCAGTTCTTTGTCTCCATCTCCTACCTGCAAAATTACAATATTGAGATGCAATTACTCTTTTGCTGCTTTCATCTTCTGCTAGTAACTGGGATTTTGAGAAGCTCTGATGTGATGTTGGTTTTAAATGCTCCAGGACCCTCCTCGAGAGGCATGTGATAGCTATGGAAACTGTGCTAAATGTCATCTCTGCCAACAAAATCCACAAGACGGTCTTCACTTCTACCATCTGGAGAGAGATTTGAAACAAATGAACTCTTGATCCCAACACCTCCTAGCAAAGGACTGTGGCCACCTTCAACCAGTGCCTGGGGCACCATGGATTAGCCAGAAAACAATTAGTATTATATGATAAAATTCAAATGCATTGTAACTTCCTTGTTGCTAGTTTTTGAGTTTTTACTAGATAAAAGTTCACATATTTTCTCAGCAAAAAATGTTATGGAAACACTGCTGCAATTGTTCCCCTAATAACGCTGCCTCTAAAGCAAGTGCCACAGGCTCAGCACATTTTCTTGGCCCTTTGAAGTGATTTGTTATCCAAAATAAGAAACTGCTGAGAGGAAATCTTCCACTTATCCGATCTCACTGTAACACTCAACATCATTCCTGATGTCTTCCAGTTTAGACATACATGGAACTAAATCCAAACAGCACACACCACCTGTAATGTTTCATGATATCAGGCATGAGAGAGATGGTCCTATCCAGTTCTGCTGACTTGGTCTTAGCAAACACAAACTCATGGTAAGACGCCTCAAAGTTCTACACTTGCACGGATCCTTTATTTACAAACAGTCCTAAGGCTGGATAAGTTTGCTTCATGTGCAGTATGGAATAAAGAGGATATATCAGCTGAAATTTTTAAATGCAATACTGTGAGATACAGTATAGATTTGACCCACAAAATGTCAAATGACTTCAGAGTCACAAAATGGAATCACAGTCACTGAGCAATGTGTTTCCCAAGTTCTCTGATGGCTCTGTGATAAGCTCTTTCCCCTTACCTCCCTTTTCTTTTCAGTCCTCTTCTGTATTACCATAATTAACATAATCTTAATTTACAATGCATTTGTTGTGCTACTTTTCTTTCCTTTGTGTGACTATGCAAGGAATGGTTTCATTGTTGCTGAGATTGTGTCCTTGCTATTGTTAAAAAGATAGCTGAATTTGTTTAAAGAAGTAATACTTCTTTTGCCAAACACAAGACTTCTGTTCTCTGCCCTGGCTGCCCATCGAGATTCCGTCAAATTCAGTCAGATTCAAAGGCTAATGACCAGGGCAGAGAGGGCAAGAAGAGTTTGCAGGCAACCTGCAATCTGGTCTTTCCCATATCCTAGTTGCCACACGATGTGAGTATGGACAAGATAAGAAAGTATGTGGTTAGTGAAAAATGAACTGGATTCATGAGCACTGGGGTTTAAAACAGCTGTAATAGCTTTGCAGCTCACATCTCTCTTCACACAGGTGTCAGCATAATTTTTATTGCTTACCTTCACTTTTTGTGAGAAGGCACTTCGTAAGATTACTATGATCATGAAGAGGGCAACAGCCTTAAAGTCAACATGAGAAATTATTCAAACTACCCTTACTTCATGCAAAGCTCAGTAGAGGCTTTTCATTCTGAACTTAATAGTCACAATTTCTCTTCCTGAATTGTGTAAGACACACTGACACTACATCCAGTGAACAGGTCATTTTGACCCCGGAGTGCTAGAAAAAGCATGACTAATAGCAAATGAATATGGTTTTGGACATAGGTCAGGGGGATATTTTGATTTTGTTATGAGTTAGTACAAATATTTGCAGACTTTGTAACATGACAAATAGCAAAAGCATACAAGGAGTGGTCAATTAAAGTAAAAAAGTTTTGTCATTTCAGGGGAAGATTTAGCTTTACTATTAAAATGATGAAGAAATGGTACTTACAGAAGAGTACAGATAGAAATTCAGTATTTTAAAAAATTGGTTATTTGACAACACTTAAAACCATTCTTGTCCATGAGACCAAATCATTTATGTGTGTAGCTGCCACTTCAATTACCTTGCTTTGGACAGCCAGCTGCCCATGTTTTAGGGCAAACCACAAGGACTGAGATGGAAGCTGTTCCCTGTATTCTTCCAGTCCTTAATTTATTAGCCCCATTTAATAGTGAATACAACTGCAATAAATTACTTCTATTGTATCCAAAATACACTATGGTGTTAAAGGATGCTTGAATTTGGATGTGAGACCAATTTGAAGCATATATCTAAAAAAATCTCCTTCACTGATTGAACAGGATGACTTGCTACACCTAAACCCCTAGCTTTGAGTTTCATTCAGCTCGATGGAGCAATTAAAAAAAAAAAAAATAAAAAATTACAGCATTAGTTCAGACATACCTGAACTTTAAGAATTTATAAGTTACTAGTAAGTAACTGAGGGTTCACTTCTTAGTATGAATCACAATGCTGAATCCCAGGACTAGGGAGCTTTTGGAAAAAATACAGTTTAAAGGCCAAGCATATTTACTTATGGTCTGAAATTCTTGAATCTGGAATGAATAAGCTCTGAAGTCATACAAAGCCTATGATGACCTGCTGAAGAAGGCTCTTATTTTTCCTCAAATCACTGGCCTCATTCCAACATTTTCTGGGGAGAATGCCTTTCTCCAGTGCAACAAAAGTAGTATAGTCCAAGTGTTACCAATTCCTTTTCCTATATAGAAAACAAATTGCTACAGCAAAAAAAAAGGTTTAGGAGTAGCCCTTACTTTCAATGGTAATCTTTTGTCCTGGCAGACAGATATTTTTAAACTATTAAAATAGTTCTCTGGGCAGCAATGGAACATTCTTCTTCTCACATGAGGCAAAACCCTCCCCTGTGAATTAGACATTTGATCCAAACTGGCTCCATATGGGGCCAGCTCAGCCCAGCCATCTGTGCTTTGTGCTCCAGGAATTACAAACACATCTGGAAATGCACAAAAGGCCACCTGAGATGACTCAATATACAGTAGCGAGCAGGCTCCAGAGGAAAAATTCCTTCTCTATCTTCCCAACAAACTTGATTCATCAGGCTTTTGACAGTTTGTGTAGTGCAGGGACACAGGCTGCCTTGAGGACTAGGCCTGATGTGCTCTGCCTTCCATGAGCAGGCTGAACCCTCAATAGTTCTGTGGTTTTAGCTCAGCTGAAACCAGGAACAACAGAAATGCAGCAAGAACAAAGCAAGGAAACCCTTCCAGCCCTGCCCAAACCCAATCAACACATGGATGAGTCCACATGATTCTTCCCCAACTTTCTCCTTCCGTGGTTTGTTCTGAGCTTGCCCAAGTTCTTGCAGGAAGTAGTTAAAAAGCAGTAGTAGAGTTAAAAAGGCATCACCTCAGGGATTTGTGTGCCAGACACTGCATGTAAGGGCTCCCACAAAACTACCAAGTCTGAAAGGTTCATGCCTAAATTGAATCCAACTGTGTCAGAGGCAGCTTCTTGTAGAGATACTGCACTCATTACCTATTTGTCAGTGATTACGTATTTTCTGGCTTTGGTTCACTAACACCACAGACAGTGGAAATCTGGGATCTGAGACATATGGACGCATACAATTGTTTTGTATTTAAAAAGATTAAAGACATGAAATAGATTATTTCTTAAACTTGAGTTTTTCAAGAATCCATCTTGAAAATAGGCATTGTTTTCCCACAAAAGGCTACATCATAATCAAAATCTTAACTGAAATCAGAACATTTGAATGTATTAGATTATAAATATTACAGAGTAGAACTCATAAGTCTTGCATTCAACCTAATTACTTTATGAACAAACTTCATTATGGTACTAACTTATCAATTTAAAAACACTTCCATAGTTACAACATAAAATGCATAATTAGGAAAAATATAGATGTACTGTCTTACTTCCTTAGGACAATTTTATTCCAATACTTTTTTCCTCTAGACAGAGGAAGCTATTGTAACTGAGCACACAACAGCTCTTTCATAATAGAAAAAGTTACCAGCATGCACAGAAGTTGCACCAAGAACAGGGGCTCTATACAATGTCCAGAGACTGTTGAGGAACACACAGCTTTTATACATCGGGGATTACAGAGCACAACCATCTGGTCAGCTTTCAGGCTAAATGAGCCCATGCTATCCTGCAAGGCCAATTTGCATGACTGATAAAAAAGGGACTATTATACATCTTTCTCAGTCTTGCCTGATGTTACGGTTTTAGCAACATTCGCCTGTTCTAGGATTATTTCAAGTTTTATACTTTGACAATACACTTATTTCTATGGGTACAACTGGCATCGCTACATACAATATAAATGCTTTTCTTGCTTTATTATGTAAAAATAAGATTTAAAGGATAATGGCACTAAACTGACATTTTTCATATTGTTTTTAATTCCTTCTTCCAACTTTTTACAAGATTCACTATTGCAAAAACCAAAAGGTGAAGGATTAAAAGAAGTCTTCACATAAAAGCTCTAAGGATTGATATTTAATGAACTGTGAGATGTAAATCAATGCACAACAGCACAGTTAAAGCTTAAAATACTAGGATAACATTTATATTAAAAATAATTCACCTACAGATAATACAGTCTAGTGTTTATTGTATGTTATGGAAGGTACACTTGAATTTCAAAAATTTAAAACATATAAAAAGTGGTTAAGGGATAACATTTTATCAACATGTGATAAATGTGTAAGAATGTTTATTATACAGCAGGGTACAATGGTAGTGTTAATGCCAACAGGGCACCACAGAAGTTAGTTTAAAAAAAATTTCCACTATGCTTTATACAAACACCACCACTTGCAGTTGTTTAAGAGTATTGGGAGAGGATTGCTGTCTGTAGGATAAGCAGTCCTATAACATTTTTAATGTTAGATAGTGTCATAGTACGTAGATCAGTGAACATTTCAAAATAAAACTAGGAATGCTGTAATTACTTCACAGAAATGCACATCCAGTATTTGTTTTCAATAAGAACAATAGGTACAAGTTTATAACTCTCCCTATATGAAATAATTTACACACAGATGAAAGCTACTCTATCTAAAATAATCACTACATACATTTTTCTTCTGGGAAATAAACAGGCAATTTTTGTTTTGCATGATCAATATCAAAAAACATATAGCAGAAGTAGTATTTTTAAAACATAACTGATGCTCTAAAGTTAAAAAAAAAAAGGGAATGAGAAAAAAATTTTTCAATGAATGATGAATGTGCAACCTAAAATCAATCAAGCTTATATTGTAGTACAACCATATTAAGAAACCACTGTTTAGGAATACAGCTTTATGGAAAAAGTTTATAATTCACAAAACTGTTCGTCAGGCCATAAAGTAAAATAGCTCCACAGTTTACAGATAAAACTGAGGCCACACAGATGCGCGCTATGTCTTATCTTCAGTAAGCAGATACCTAGGCAGAGGATGTAACACTTTGTTTGTAGACAGCATGGTATGCATTTCTCAGCAAGACATAAGGGAAACAAGACTCCAAGAGATCCATTGTCAGGAACGGAGACTCCTGCACAATCTGAAAAATACCAGAAACACAAGGTTTTGCAGAGCACCTTCTACTGCCTGCTACTGATAATCTTTTTCACATAGATCCTTCTGGCCTGCATCACACCACCACTCACATATTTCACAGCAAAAATAAATTGCACCAAGTTTATAGTAGTGTTTCTCCCCTACATTTAAACTCACTGCTTCTTAAAGCAAGTATTTCGCTTTCCTATATAAAGTCATCTTCCAAAAGATTCTGAATACTGAGAGGAAATCCTCTGAGCAGAGAGGATTTTCTCCTACACACTCTGAACACTGCTTCTTAAATGTGACATTTCATTTCATGTATGTACTAAGTGAACAATGAAAATGATCTGAACAACGTGATACAATGTTATAAGCAATAAAGGATGATGGCAAAAATGTGAGCATGTTGGGGAAATGAAAAAAAATACTGACATTAGAATGCCAGGAAGAACAACATAAAAAATTATTTCCACTGGTTTGTAAGCTACAACACTCAAGGGGGGACCCAAAACCCCTTGGTGGAATGATGCAGTGTGGAGCCTATTATTTAAGTTAGCAGCACAAATAAAACACACAAATGCTCACCATGTCTAGTAGTAGGTAAACAGATTCTCGGTTTCTTGTGGTAGTTTTGTCTGTCTCCTGGCCAATCTTCAGTAG
Source organism: Platysteira castanea (assembly GCA_013397175.1). Classification (NCBI taxonomy): domain Eukaryota; kingdom Metazoa; phylum Chordata; class Aves; order Passeriformes; genus Platysteira; species Platysteira castanea. The sequence goes on from VYXC01000533.1 coordinate 20,504, forward strand.
ACTAGATGATGCAAGCTATATAAAATGAGTATTTCAAAGGAATAAATAAAGCATTGATGAGCTTCTGCTATTTTGTTACACAAAGCCAATGGACTCTGTATTGTACTAATAATGATAAAGGAAAGCAAGTAATCCTGAGCACATGAACTGTCACTGGGCTTTAGTCCTAATGTGCCATATTGGGTTATTCCTAGTAGTGTTTAATAAATGACATATGCTATTTTAATATAAAAAGTGAATTAATTTATTGCAGACAACTTTTTGTTGTAATCATTGGTTGACAATTATAAAGTCTCCTGAAATCAATGACAGAACTCCCAGGGGATCAAGATCTCACTTCTCTGTCCTTCCCAATATACATTTCAACTTACTGCATTTTTGTTTAAAGTTTAAAGTGATTGAAATTTTTATCATTTGAAATTTTACCCATTTTGTAACAGAAGAAGTTTTACTTCCTAAGCTATGTTTTTAATTGAAGAAATGTCATCCTAACTGCAAATTAATAATATTTCATCAGTGAACCTTCAGTATACATTCACTTCATGGTTACCAAACTGGGCCTGGATAAAAAAATATTCATAGTAGCTGTAGTTATAGTTGGCATCTGTATGATAGCCAGTTGTGTAAATTGGTGGTGTGATTAAATATGGAGTAGAGACTAGACAAGGTAGAGTCCTGTTAGTCTCTAAAAAGGGGGGAAATGATGCCTACTGATTTCTGTCTGTTTTTCTTTTATGTATTCTCTGTATTCTTTACACATATATTTGGAGCTCTATAGCCTATTGTATTAGTGGCTAGTTTTCCCAGTACTTTTCCATGCCTTTTCCCTAGGCAGAAAGCCAAAACATATTCCAGAGCTCCAAGCCCCAGGGCCCTATGCTATCATGGTTCTTCCTGGCTACCAAAGTTGAGAACAACTCTTTGAGATACATTTTTATAAACAAAGTACAGCTAGTACCAAGGGGAGGGCTCTGGAGAAGGTGCTTGACCTGGGAGGGGGTTAATTTCATCACCACTTGTCCTCCTAATTGGTGCCTTATGTCAATTATGCTAATTTGCTAAACTTATAAAAACTGTATTCACCCTGTGTGGGAGGGCTTTTGTGGACATTCTTCTATAACTGCCCCTGGGGCTCCAATAAAGATCCATTTTTACATTACCTCCCATACTAATATTACCTCAAGAGTGTGTGTTGCATTTCTAGGCTGAAAAAGGCATCACCATAAGCAACCCTATTATCCTAGTTTTAGAAGATATCCTAGAAATTTCTAACATGTACTTAGGTATTTACAAGCTCAGGATCACAGAATACAGTAAAATACTTAATGTGTAGATGCCTTGATACACCATGTTTTCATACCTTACAGAAATTTGAAAAAAACCCCTTCCAACTTTCAGATGTACAATCATCATTTAGGCCCTCACACTAAGCAATAGCAACATGCCTAAACCACATGTTTACCAGAAAAGGATTTTAAATTAAAATACTGACTTTAAAAATCTAACTCAACACTCCTCTTGAAAAAGCTGTCATGAATCAATTTTTAATATTAAGTTAATACATATACTTCAAAAGATACATAGTACATACTCATCAGCATTAAAGAACCTCCTAAGTTCTTTTCATATTTAATTAGCTTGGACAGGAAAGCAGATCATCTTCAGCAGTAATTTTCTTCTCTAGAGAAATGTTTTTATTTCAGACTAACAGAAAGCATTAAAATAGAAAGATTAACAAAATGTCTGAACCATCAAGTCATAGTCTGTGCAGTAAAAGCAGTGGTCTGAAAGCAGTCTGTAAACACTGAAAGAATGCAAACCTCATACCAAAAGTGTTTTTATCACATGAAACTATACTGGTTTCCTTCACTTGTCAAATGTATGCAACTTGATACAACCATTTCTCTTTCATGTTTTACAGCCAGCAGTTGCATTAGACAAGGTCAATAGCCATAGGGGTTTTTTCTGTTTTACAAAATGCAATGGATTTCCACAAGTGAAAGATTCTTTTACGGGGAAAAAAAAAAAAAGAAAAATTGTTTATGCTAACTAGTTACAGAAAGTTACGTAAAATTAAGAGGGAGGGGCTTTTTCTCCACACATTTTAATGCCAAACAAAAAAATCAAAACTCACAATCAACAGTATTTTTTAAAAATTAAAGTGATGCTGCTGTTTTAGCCTTTAGTTTCCTTCAAGTACTGGCTAATTAGGAGCCATTAAAAAAATTTTATTTCTACTCAAGCAGCACACCAAAATGTACTTAAAACACATCACCATGACCTAAATACTTCTGATTTCTTTTCTAAGCATCACTAAAGATTTCAAGTAGCTTTCATCATCAATTTCCTCTGAGGCATTAAAAAAAAATCCATCTTCCCCACTAGCCCTGTAACACGCTGCTACCTGGCTGTTCATGTTTAAGAAAGGCAGGCATGTCAAAAGATAAAACACAAAAGTCACTCTGAACTTTATTTTACTTTTTCAAAGAAGGTAACTAACTAAAGTATCCACCACATCATGGGAAAAAGTTAGCGAGACAGAATTTTGGTTTTATATGCATTGCACTTCTTTTTCCAGTCATGGGCCACAGAATTTGAGAAATGGTATGTGCTAAAATACTAGAGATTGTACTGAAAAAAATTATGACACTTGCACTCCTCTAACTTTCCAGCCTCACACACAAGTGTCTATAAAGAACTACTCCAAAATTTAATCTATGTATAGACTTGTATATAGAAGCATATAGAAAATATGCTTCTCTCTTGTGCATCAAAAGCAGATTTCTATGAAATCAATTGCACTGCATCCTAAATCAACAGTACATTTTAACAAGTAGGATAAAGTTATACATACAGCCAAAAATTCTTTAAGACGATCTTCAATGCTTCCCTTGTGGATGGTAAATAAAGCCGCGGCAATCTGATTGATAGCTTTTGCCAAGCAATGGATGTTGTTGCAATGCCCTAAACAAAAACGCATTCAAATCACCTCAGAATGTTGGAAAAGACAGTATTCTTTCGAAAATATCACTGAAGACTAAAGACACTTGTGACAATGAAAGAAGAACTTTTAGCATCTTATACAATGCGGGCAAGGTACTCTTCCACACTGAACTTGCTATCAGGAAAGCCACCAGAAGTACACGTGTCCCTTCCAAATCCTAATGATCACAACAACCTGAGAAAGATACCTGGGGCTTTTAGAAATAAGGGCTATATTGGAAGTTTATTTCTTTTCCAAAATCCTAATCACAACAACCTGAGAAAGATACCTGGGGCTTTTAGAAATAAGGGCTATATTGGAAGTTTATTTCTTTTCTACAAAACTTAAGAGCATTAACACTTGACTAGGCCAAAAAGACATGATTTTCATAAGCTAATTGACCATTTCTTTCCCTCGTCTAAATGAACATCTTATGCCCAGACAGTACTCAAAGAGATCTACCGGCACTCAGGAACAAAGGTGTTCTGATTTTCATACGTAACATTTTGCCTAAAAGTCACCCAGGCTTCAGAGCCCTAGAAGGTGGTTAAATGACACCAGTTTTCAAAGAGAGCAGAAGAACTGCTCCTCAGTAAGCTTGATATCTCTTCCAGGCAAACTAAGTCAAGTATACCACTTTACAATAAAATTAATATACATTTGGGCAAGTATTTTGGGCAAGTGTAAGCATATGAAGAGGTCTTTGAAGGAGTTAACAAATACTCAAGTATGCAAACATGCTGATTCTTAACTTATTTTTTGACCATTGTTGAGCACTGAGCTGATCTTTTCATTCAGTCATCCAAGTTCATGCTTGAATAGTGAGGTCAGCTGGGCCCCATCACTCCACATGAGAAAAATCCATTTTTTCTCCACGCATATCCCTACTGTTACTTAAAATTAATTTTAGCTGTCATTTTATTGCCAGTTTACTCAGCATCATACCTCTCTGCAGCTCTTCAATCCTCTAATACCCTCAACAACTTCACATGATGTATAAATTTTCTCACCTCACTCTTCAGCCCCACCATCCACATCATCTGTGAATATGCTGACTAGTAGGTCCCAGTGAAGATCCCTGTGGATCTCCATCAGCAGGGCCCCCAGATTTGGTACTCCAACTTTGTCTCCTATTTTTACATGAACATCAGTCAAGAAAATCTGTTCTGCTTAATTCTGATCCAAATTTGTATTTGTCTCTGAAGAGGCTCATTTTATTCAAGCGACTTCACTTTTATGTCTCAGGCTGTAGAAAAAGCATCAGCAAGGGAATTCAGCAAAGGAACTGCTGTCTTCCAACAGGTTTCAAATATTTAGAAAAGAAATATGGCTCTTGCAGACTAGTGTTTTATTCTACCCTCTAGTTGACAAATTAGACCTCTAGCCTGGTATTTGATTAGCAGTTCAGATTCTGTACTGGAAACAAAAGTAAAGGTCTGTTAGACTTAGAGCCATTATCTGGAACTAGTGGAAGAAACAGACTTGATGTTGAAGTAGGCAGAGGGAATGCAGACATTGCTACAGCTGTCCAAGCACTGTCTGTATTTGGGAGACGTCTTGCCAGATTAGAAAGCTGAAACTCCTTCAAATCTGTGACTTGTTGATGGATTAATTCAGGATTTGTCCAGGGAATTTACTTCATAAAGCAGAATTTATTAAGTTCACATTCTGGAAATACCATTTATATTAGGTGTTTCAAGCCAGATGTTCTACAATAAGGGTAGAACACAAGAAAAAGTAGTATTATGCAAGGAAGGTAGGAATGACAAGGTCTATTCTGTTTATTCAGTTATTTTTGTAGAGTGCACATACTTTATGTATAGTTTTTGCTAGATTTTCCTCTCAGTAAAAGAGCCCACTCAGTAAAGAATTATGTAATACATAGGCCATGTCTCACATAACCAGTAGCAACTCCTAATGTGGGATTACTGGAGTGCAAGATGTAACTTCTCTCCAGTCACAGTTTCATTAACTGTATTTCAAGTATTAACTATACTTCAAGAACTCATTTTGAAACAAGGCTTTGCCTGACTTCATCTTAAAGAGTTACTGCAAATGAAACCACATAAACTGGAACATTTAAGCAACATGATAGAAAGAATTATCTGTTGTTTCAGCCTGCTAAACACATGATGACTAAGAGGGTCTTGGGAAAAGAGGAAGTTTGAGGAAGGCAAACTCACCTGAGCTCGAACCTGCTGGAGAACCTCTAGCTAGCCTGACATATTCTTAGCAATTAATTTGCAGAGGGAAAATGTGAAAATATAATCACCAGTAAAACTTTTAGTACTGTCCCCCTGGCAAGCGATACAGGTTTTGAGACTATAGGTTGGTAAGATCCTTTGAAGGAGAAAATGGTAGCAGGAAGTGCTTCCAGAGGATTTCTTTTACAAAACTATAACTAGGTAATTTTTAAGAGATGTGATCTTACATACACATAAACAAGTGCATTTGGACTGAGTAAAGACAATTCCCCTGATTGTCTTCAAACAAGGAAGTTTCTACCCATGCCCCTCACCAATCACATTAGATAGTCCCTGCTCTTGCTTACATTCCGAGACTTTTATTCAAGCATCCTGACTTGGAAAAAGCTTGCAAAGAGCAGTAGAAATACTATGAGAGAACAAGTAACAGGAAACAACTCTGCAAGTTATAGATTGTTCTCCTCGTTCATCAGAAAAAGCTTTTACCTGGAAAATTTTTAACTTTTCAAATCAATATTCAAGTTCTACTCATACATCAGATTTATCTAACATTTTCCACAACTGGAGAAGTCTGCACTATCTGTTTTAAAATGAAACTAGAGTCAACAGATCCCTAATCATTCAAAACTGAAGACTGATTAATCCCATGTAAAACAATAATACTGGGTCTCTAAAAAACGTGATTTGCATGCTACATTAAGTAATATAGAAAGTTTACGAAATTTTTGGTATTTTCGTGGTACTTTAAATTTTCGGAAGCCAGTTTACACTTACTTTATGCGTTATAATTTTGAGCAAATTAAAAATAATGCAACTTTAAAAACTAATTAGAGAAAACATGCATCCCACTGAACGGAAGCAGTATAAACATGGTCTTTTATGTTACACATTACAAAGGAAATAGCTTGAACAGCCAAAAGGTGACTTTTGTATGTATTGGAACAGTACTGTCTGTCTTTTTTCAACTTAAAAAGAGAAAGAAAACTTCTGTGGATTACATGCAAAGAATTTTGTTGAGGCAAAGATTATTTTTTTAAAATAAGGAAGTTGAACTATTGTGTAGGAAAGAATTCTGTTCACCACTTACACCTTTCTGATTCTGTTTTCAAAACTTTATGCTTGGCAATATGAGAATAATAAATATAAATTAAATATTAAATATATAAATATATAAAAATATAAAAATATATAAATATAGAAAAGACACCTTGCATGACTGGCCCAAGGCCAATGTAAAGATTACTAAAACATACATACTTATTAGAATATATTATATTAGATAATAAGTGTCACACTAATTAATGCAGAATGTGTGCTCCAACAATTCCATGTTAGGACAAGATTGGCCCCTGCAGTGTCTGAACTGTTCTGAAAATTGCAAGTACCAAACTAATTTTTCATAGAAAGTTATCTCAGATAAGAGTTAAATGAATGCTTTTAAAAATACTTTCAGAAGAACTTGCCTGAATTAAGGCTGATTTTTAAATTTGTTCACTATAAAATGTAATTAAATATTAAAGGCAAATATATTCAAGACACTACCAGAACTATTGTGAAGACAGCATTCCCAGCAAATATTAAGCTGACTCTACATTACCTTCGATGGCAGGGCTATACTGAGACATCACATTACTAGCCAAAGTTGGCAAGGAGACAGCCACGAAGACCATTAGAAGGCAAGCAATTTTATATTCTTCTTCTGGACTAATGTTTTCTAAAAACAAAAATAATAAAGTTCTTTAATTAAAGAAGTAATCTTGAAATATTTCTGTTCAGCTGCAGGTAGATTAGAATGTAAAATGTTTGACCAAATTGAAATTTAAAGCAAAATCCAACAAAGTCAATCTTTGTATTTTGAAAAGAGGAATATTAATGTCAGTCTTGCCAAAAGACACAGAGTAGGGCTGCAAAATGTCCAGTCTGTTATCTAGGAGAACAAAAAGAAGCCGCTGCCATACTATTACTTCTAATGATTTAGTTACAAAGTCTTTAATATAATGAGCAGAATAGTAAACTTTTCATGCTGGTATAAATCCAGTTATTGCTCTAAGGTAAGAAGAGCTCTTGCACTCTCCGTTTGGCAAGTGAGCAGAAGGTGATGGTGCACTCATGTCAATTCACACTAAAACCTTGTGCTTACAAAAATAGCAGCAGCATCACACATTAGCCTAAGATTAGTTTTTAAAAAAGTCAACAATTGGTGACATACAAAATTTATCTTTATGTAAACTGAATAAACGCAAAATATTTCAAACTCCAAACGTAACAATCAAAATACAAGATCATAAATCATTATGAGAATATACAGAAATTCTCTGTCTTGTTGACCTAGCTTAAACTTTTCATAGCTGTACCACAATGAAAATAATCTATGTAAAATGCCATTTTAGGTATCAGGTACCTTACAAAGATATACTGCCTTATATTATACATATAATGGAGATAGAAAAAATACACTTTGGGTTGGTTTTTTTTAAGTGCACAAAGAAATTGTGCTTGGGACCTAAATTCAAATATTGAAATGCCCCTCTGTATTTTTTCCTCTCAAAATAACTACTATTGAAGCAAGAAAAAACAACTTAGGTAGCATTTAAAATATTCATGGTCTCATTCTAACATTAACTATCCACAACACACAGGGGGAAAAAAGTAATGAAATGCTCAGTAAGGAAGATAGGAAAAAAACCTGAAGACCATCAAAAAACACCTAGGAGTCTTAATTCATGTCTTTGAACATGCCAGAGTAAACAACACTGAAAAGCTTAGACTGCAGTGCCTTAAAGCAATGAAGAGGAAGCATGATACATGCTAATTCTCTACCATGTTTATTTTACTATGTTTTCCCTTGTAAATTTCATGTTAACACCTGTAGGACACACTGGTAACAAAATATTGTGAAATTCATGAGCTGTATTCAGTTCCTAATGCTTACTTAGGTGACAGATTTGTTACACATCTGTGCAACAGAACTGACCAAGTTGTTCACAAGACACTCTTATTGTCATTGTTCTTAAATTACAGCAGTGTTCACCATTAAATTCCTTCAACATCTACCTGTTATCCTTTTCTAGGTCAGCATGTCCATTCATGCATATTTGAAAAGATTCTCAAGCTAACACCAATAAACAGCAGGCACAAATAATTCATCCCTTATGCCATTTATGAGGTTTATTGAAGGAATACAAAGGAGTCAAGATATACAGGTTTCCTCCTAGCACTTTAAACACTTATTTTCTTTTTTTAACATTTTTATTTTTGAAATTGGAACGTCTTACCTGATTTTTGGGAAGACAGTGCTACGACCAAGGCAGGATCAATCTCACAAGGCAATCCAGCAGCTGATGACAGTTCATATACATTCATTGCCACCTGAGGACCAGAAGAAAGACAACACTGAATACTTTTGTGTAAAGATGATGAAGCACAGTTTTTGCTGTCCCGTTTAAAATGAGTTTGAGGCACTAAGGAATTTCAGAGATTTGGAAAATATTAGACAGAGACTGTAGATTTTGTTTGTTTCTAACCTCCACTGAGCAGCTGCATCTGTACATTGTGCACCAGATGATAATTTCGTTGTGTCAAGCCAAACAAAACTCATGTACTTTCCTACATTACCTCCAAAGCAACACCCTGACTTCCAATTAGCTGTTTCTACATCTTTCTTTAATGTTCAAAAGAAACTAACATATTTTCTCTACCAGATCTAAAATATCAGCTAACATCTACAAATACAGCATTTTTAAACAAAAGCCAAAAGTCACAATCTGGTGAAAGAGAATAATGCAGAAATCTTACAAGATGCGAATGTTATACAGATTCAGTGTTCATTGACTCCAGGCACCAAAAATTACAGTCTAAGTGGCCACAGCACTTGGAGGAACTAAGAACTTTTGAGATGTATTCCATTTCCCGGCCCATCCCAGGATGTCTCTTTTGTTACCATTAACAAGCTTTCAATGCTGGTGTTTTCTCTTTCAATTTACTATTTCAACGAAGGTTCTGAAACCATAGTTCAGATGACTCTCTGCAAAAGCAGGTCTACACCAAATACAAATGAATACAGGAAACTCTAGCAATGTCTTACCGACATTAGTATTTGAGAAGTTTTACACTTTTCCCATAAATTCTCATGTATAGTTGAGCAGTTCCATGTAGTGAATACTGTGCAGACTATCCTTGTGTGCTCCAGGCTGGCTACCTGAGGGCAAGCTTTGGTATGAAGAGCACACAATGCTGTTTGCACAGTCCTGCATGAAAAGAATTACAGAGCATATGGACAGGACATGGTTCATAGCCAACAGACTCAAAAGAATCATAGAATCCCAGAATGATTTGCCTTAGAAGGGGCCCTAAAGCCCATCCCATTCCACCCCCTGCCATGGGCAGGGACACCTTCCACTATTCCAGGCTGCTCCAAGCCCAGTCCAACCTGGCCTTGAAGACTTTAGGGATGGGGCAGCCACAGCTTCTCTGGGCAACCTGTGCCAGGGCCTCACCACTCTCACAGTCAAGAATTTTTTCCTAATATCTAATCTTAAACTACTCTGGGTCATCTTAAAGCCATTCCCCCTTGTACATGCACAGTGGAACAAATGTAAGCCTGTTTCTAAAAGCCTGTATAGACAGATCAACAATTTAATATTAAAATATCCAAATAAAAGGCGAAGAAATCCCCATTTTGACAGCCATCCCAAATCATAAGTTTTGGGAACAGTAAAATAAATATAATATTTCATAACAGGTATTCATTTCATCAACAGCTTTAAAACTATTTATACTTCACTTAGTAAATTCAGTACATAGGAAATTACTATGTTATTATGTCCTAAAATATGCCCAACTGGACAACTGTTCCAATCCATTGTACAAAACCTTGTAAAGATCTGTCTCTTGACATGCCTTTCAGAAAAAAAAAAAGTTTGCCTTATTGTCCCAAAAGAAGACTTTGTTAGCTACAGTTGCTCAACTGGCCAGGAGAAAGCTCAGACAATGAGCTGCTAATTGTCCACAGGGCTTAACTGTTAGCAGGCTCGAAGAACAGTCCTAGCCCTTTCAACAAGATGTTTTCAAGACAATGCTCTGGCAGAGTGTGGGGGAGTACATGTCAAGAGTTTCCAGTACTCCCAATAGGCTCTATGGACAAGATCACCCAGGTCTGGCTCCTACATGCACAGTCCTCCAACATTATCCAGACAAGCTGTGAACTCTCCAACAAGTCTACGTCACACCATAAGTCACAACATCTACAGTTGGTATCATGTGTATACCAGCATGTGGGAGTACACCCACAGCAGTTAGAATTCATTTCAGACACTTATAACTAAAAAAACCACACACCAACACACAAAATAGGTATATTTAAGAATCACATGAGAACTACAGCAGAGACAGAGAAGGCCAACAGCCAAATATTATGTCTTCAAATAAATATTACGTCTTCACAGAAGGCAACTAGGTAATGCCATGTGGCAAGAGCCAGACAGCAACCCTCAGCAGGATTTTATTTCACAGTAGATAGCCTTTTTGTTTTCCATGCAATTATTCCCGTGACTGTAAATTACTCCGCTGACTTCCAGAAAAGAAGCGGCAATTACTACACTTTCTCGTATCTGCTGCTGCTAAAGAATTAGTGATATCTTTGGAGATCCACTAAAATGTTTCAAATGATCTGTTATCATCAGCTTAAAAACATTAATGGTAAAATACTGTTTTCAATGGTTACTGTTGCAGCCTTTATTCCACCCTACTTTTCAGCACTTCTTTGATACCAGAGGGTGTAAGATGCTTTCTGAAAAGATCAAGCAAAGTAAGCAGTGAACTTCCCGTCTCATCTCTTCCGGATGCTGATTCCTCAAGTTCAATACTGTATTGAACATGATGCTCTGGTGATCAATAATTTTCTCCGCAACTACTATGGGAATTTTAGAAGCGCTTTTCTTGAGAAGTGCAAAGGCAACTTGCATCATTTGGATATAATTTTTATCGTGACCTTGTACATTTGAAGTTAATTTTCCAGAGCATTTCTACAGAATTCCTCTGTTGTGATATGAATTTCAGTGTTTTCTGGGACATCTGATGTGTTGAGGCCTGAATAGCAGGCCTCAGACAGAGCTGACTTACAAGATGAATCCTGGGCACTGTGTGAACACCATCAGTATTATTTAGCTAAAAATAGATGACAAAGATGCTTATGCTAGCTCTGTATAATCTTGTCTAGTTATCTGCAAGAAATGTATCATTTTAAGAAACTTTCCCAACTGACATGAATAGAAGCTTGTTTGTTGGGTATTCTAGGGGAAAACCCTCTGGCCAAGCCCTGGCCCCTGCTGGTCAGGACGCGTGCCATCAGATCCAGGAGTTTCTGTGCTAAAAATATAATCAAGTCACTTTGACTTACTGATTTGGGCCTATAAAAGCTGGACCAACATTTGGGGCGAATTTGGAGATCTTACCTACGGGTGGATACATCGCATAGGATTTTCCCAATTGCCGGGAAAGGTTCCCCAGGTCCTCGCTGCAAAACGGGGCTCCCTAGTGACTGTGGACTCTGGATGATGGTAAAGTTTTAGGCAATTGGTGATGGATCTTTTGCAATCACTATCCTTTCTCTTGTATAGTAATGATTAGGTACATTACTACCTTGCTTATTTTTGCTTGCTGCTAAAGCCAAGTGCATAGTTTTATTGACTGTATCATTTTACTTTTGTGTTGCCTTTATATTCATAGTAAAATAAGACCGTTCTTTCCATTGGTGTCTATGTTCTTTAAATTGCCCCCGTCAATTGGCAGAACAACATCAGACACTCATGGCTAGTTTATCAGCATTGCAAGTTTCAAAGAGCCTGTGATTGTATTTTGGAATGAAATAGCATACATGTTAAGATTTCAGTAATTTTAACTGAAAATGAGCCAGAATATAACTGCTGAACTGTGTCTTCTGAAATCATGAAGCCCACAGTGATGGACTCCGAACTTTTAAAAGGAGGAGGATGTTTCTTATTCAATGAATTTTCATACACGCGATAACTTAGTTACTTTCCTCAAGAGTTAACAGCAAAATGAGAACTGCAAGTTCAGGGATAACAACAACATATTCTGGCCCTTAAAAACCATACTTTGCTCAAGTGCAGATTTCTAAAAGTTGTTTCTGGGAAAGTTAAAAAGATGGACATTGTATATCCCAGTGCACATTCCCTGCAAATCAAAATGCTGCAATACCATTAAGCAGCTGAAATCCTTCACAGACTCCAAGCTGCAATAAGAAATTAAAAACCCTGCTAGACTTCAGCTACTGCCCATACATGTTCAGAAGCCATGCGATGTGCCAACAAGGGTTTTTGGATGGAAACACACTCTCATTCAGAACCTTATTTAAGCTGCTAACTTTTTTTTCTCAAGGATTTCATACAGTGGATTCAAAAAATTTTTCAATTTAAGGTCAAAATCAGACTTGTCGCTATTACACGCAGAGCTCCAACCACATACACAGAGTCCTTGAAATATTTAGTTTTACCAGTCGTACTGCTCACAGTATGAAGCAGCTATGCATTCTTCCTCTTGTCATGTCTTAACACTTGATACATCTTGTTCTTAAGTCTATGAAAGTTCTCAAATGTGATCACAGCATACAGAGACTTGTGCTTATCCTATCGGTTGAGATTTTTTCCCCAGAACATTAGGAGGCTGCAGATCCACAATTACTAAGCTCTTAAAAGGGAAAAAAAAAAAAAAGAAAAAGAAAAAGGGTGCTCTTTGTGTCTGGATGTTCAACACTAAGATTGAAAGTGTTGCTGCTTACATATTTTTGGTTATGTCCAGAACGACTCTATCAACCTTTCAGCCAAACATTACCTTCATGTCAGTCTCTCTTGGAATGTGATCTTTGAAGTCCTCAATGGAACTTACAAGGAAAGGAATGTGGTAGGATAAGACCTAAGAGACACAAACACATACAAAATGAGAAAAATTACCTCCCGTGTTAATCATCAGTTAGACACTACAATCATTTTACTGGGCTTATTTTCTTTTTAAATGGGTTTTTATTTTACGCATTTTTATTTCTTTGTAGATTTAAGACATTAAAGCCTAGTAAATGTTTGCAATAGAGAAGTGAAATAAAAGCCTTTAAAATGAGTAAACACAGAAAACATGATCTAAACTAAATTTGATGTTTTAATGTAACATTTCTCTGAACAGTACTCAAAAAATAGATCCCCTCACCCCAAGCTGCAATTCAAAGTTCAGTTACAACTGAGTATTGCCATTTTACCCACATGTTGTTAACCTTTTAAGAGGTAGCATTCCTGAACAGTGAAGCTTCAAATATCCTATCATTCCATTAAGTTAAATACAACGAAAATTATTCAGAACATATTCGGTTCTTTCTTACATCTCTAAGTGCTTCCTGTGCCAATGACCGAAAAGACAAGATAACACCAATAATTGTCATTCTCTTCAAAACACTGTCAACAGCTGAAAAGAGAACAATGAACAAAGTGCTGATGTTTACAAGCTCAATTTTCCAAATAAGCGAAATAAAATATTTAACAAAATATTGAAAACAGCAAGGTACTGAAACAATGGCATTCCTTAAAAGAGCCAAAATAACCAGTGCTAAAGCAGGTTTTTATAGCTGAATCTACAATGGGATTTTCAGTAGAAGACTATCACATTTACCACTTCCTGGAATGAAACCTAGTACACACAGCTGACAGTATTGGATGCTAGCACTGTTCCTGTGCGTTCCTGAGGCTAAAAATGTCTCTTTATCTTAATTATTTTTTGTTTCACATTCTACAGCTATGCACCAGGCTTCCAGATTACTGCTGCTACAGCTACGTATTATCATCCCTGAAACGATGCTCAAAACTCACCACTAATATAGTGCGCCTGTGCACTAAATAACACTGAAATCTCACTTTGTACATGAGAAGACTGGAAAAGTTTAAAATGGTCCATCAGTTTATATGAGCTCATGTACATTTTGCTGCTTATGGATACTCAGTACAGAGAAATTAATTTTTCTCATTTTCTTTACAAAGACAGATATTAAAAAAAAAAATCTTTAGTAGGAACTTGTGAGTTACCCACATGATAATCTTTTAAAGAGCGCTGCCATCTGGTCTGGCTTGTCAAAGCTGGTCCTCATTTGTGTTAGAACTTCAACGTTCTCCACCACAAGTTTCTATAAAAAAGCAAGGATTCATGTCAGCTATAGAATTCAGCATGTTAACTGGATAAATGCCTGATTTAGGACATTTCAACCTGGCAGAAAAGCAACCAACCCCATGGAATATAGATGTATCCACTGTGTTCTTAATGGAACTACAATATCAATATTATCATTAGTCACTACTACACACAAAAGCTCTGAATCAAAAAGCAGAGGATTAGATACCTCTTAGAACATGATTTTTGTACTGAGCAATGCGTACCACATCTTAAAGCAAAGGAATATAACACAGTAAAATCAGACAATAGATCCCTGTGCCACTCAGTTTTTTAGAAGAAAAGTATACATATTACAATAAAAATGTAAATTCACAAAGTAATCAATTCTTTTGGATTGCTGCTTTCCCAAATTATGCTGAAATTTAATGCTGGTAAAATTGAAAAATGGGATCAAGAGTGGAAGTCAGATTGTTAAGCCTTGGTGCAGTTTACTTGAAATTTTCTTCCACTATAATGTTAAATAAAAGCAAAGACATACCTCCAAATCCCAACACCTAAGCCTGAAACAGTTAAACTCAAGTGCAGTAGTTTTCATGTCAGTTTGGCAAAAGGAAAGAAAATGTTTCTGTTTCTAATTTTTAACAGCTCTCATACATGGAACGTGTAACATTAGAGTAAGTGTAATAAATTTCCCAAAATCATTCCCCAAATATGTATCAGTTTAAAATTTAAATTAGAAAGATTTCATAACCACATCTCTAAAATGTCAGATCCAAATTTCCTGCTAGCTGAGGAACTTCGGCTGTGCCAAGCTGTATTTTTAAACTCTCTTCAAGCAAAAAAATAGGTAGTTTATTCTTACAAAAATATTTTTGCAGTCTGAATGCTAAGTACCCGATTTCAGAAAGGGAAAAGTGATTCTCTCTCTTTAGATAGAGGACAATCAACAGCTAAGAAAATTGAGACCTCTTGTGTTGTTCTGAACATTGAAGAAAGTGTTTCCTTCCATTTAAAGAAAACTTCAATAATGTTTATATACTAAATAATATCAAGGTAAAAAAGAACTGAAGGATGGAGGGAGAAACCAAGATATTTTGGATTGAGGGTGGTCTTCCAGAGTGATTATTA
The DNA here is from genome assembly GCA_013397175.1 of Platysteira castanea. Taxonomy (NCBI): domain Eukaryota; kingdom Metazoa; phylum Chordata; class Aves; order Passeriformes; genus Platysteira; species Platysteira castanea. Next base: position 35,990 of record VYXC01000533.1, read on the forward strand.
ATAGTTTTATTTTTCAATTAGGTACATTCCAATCCATCTTAATTACCAGAGGCAGCAGCAGGAAAAATTAATATTCATCAAACATGTAGGTCACTACACGCTTGGAACATGATTATGTATATTTCATAAAATTCAAGAGACATACCTGCAGGAACCTACTGCTAAGGATCCACGAAAATCTAACCTTTGATAGTTTTGCTAGCTGCTTTAATAGTTTTATTTTACTTCACTTCAACCCACACTGAGAACAGGGCAAAACAGAGCATCTGGCAAGCAGGCAGATTAAATTTCAGAGTAAATATTCCCATGACCACAGGAGGAGAAAAAAACAATCTATAATGCTGCTATGAAATCAATGGTGGTCTGTGTTTACTTCCACTTTGTAGTAAGTAGCCTGTGCAAAGCAGATCTGTCCAACAAGTGCACTGTATCATGATCATGTTACACCCATAAGATCAAGTGCATCCATAATCCACCCACTCTTCCTACTTTCTTATTTTCAGTGAAAAGCAAGGAAAGAAATAAGCTATACAAAATGCAGCAAACTAACCAAGAATCTTTAAGGTCACTTCCCTTCTGATGCCTAAGCTTTTTACAAATTTTTCATACATTTGTAGCTTTGTAGATTGCTTATGCATGGTTGTAGATTCCTACCCTTTTCCCCTAGATTTTAGAACAATAAGCTAACCTTGTAATACATTCCTGAAAATACTATTTAGTCTTCTTGACAGGAAGAGAGCCTACAAGAACAACATTTTGTTTTCCAACCAGAATCTGAGAAGTCTTAACAAGAAGTGGGGCAAAGAAGCCCTTGGATCAGCTCCAAGGGGCTGACCCAGAGGTGGGTTACTGAGGCAACCAAATCTCCTGCTGGATGTACTGGTTAGATATCCTAATAAATTAACCTTATAAAATTGTAGAAATCCAGTGGCGAGTGTGCCCATCACCACTGGGACACCTGGAAGCTTCCAATAAAGGTCTGCATTTTATTTTACTATTCTAACACTGTTGCAAGGGTTTTTTCTCTTTTGATTATAGGCAACATTTCCAACCCAAACTGTTCAATGACTATGAGTAGAGTGCACATGTGCCTGCACATGATGTACTGCTATGCTGAAAGCCAAAGCACGACTGGTTTGCACTGAAATCAAGATGGGCAATTTTAAACCAAACAATGTATCAGAACTTGGAATTTTACTTTAAATCCCTCAAAGCTCTCCAGAATGCAAGACTGAAGGTAATGTGCCCGTGCACATTGTTACTCAGTCAAGTTTTCAGCTTCACAAAGGATAATCAGCATATTAATTTAAGATTTAAAAGGAGTAGGCTGGAATACAGTTCAAATAGTGACTTAAATGAGGCAATCTTGCCCTTCTTGCCCCAGTCTTAAACTTCAGATATAAAACTGACTGGCCCCACTTTGCAGGAAGCAAAGTAAGCATGTTGAACCCTACTTGTAATAAATTCCCCATTCTCTCCTCTTGTTGCTTTCTTTCCCCAAACACAGATGGCTTCTCAGTGCTCTCTTGCTAAGCCAACTATCTCAGCCAAAGAGATGAACATTTTATTACTTTGTTTTTTCCTCCAAGTATGTGGTCATGCACATGTGGATCTACATTATGCTCTGCTTACTCTCAGCAGTATCAGAAAAACAATGGATTTCAGACACAATTTAAAGTTGCTTTTTAAAAAATACACACACCTACAACATAAACTGTGCTGATTTTCAGGAAATATGATGACTCCTCAGTAAGTGCACAAGTAATACAGCATCAAACACTTGCCGAAGGCCTTTGTGCTTCACTTAAAATGTGACAGATGACACTTCGTGCATAGCGAGGAGTTACAGAATTCAACCTTAAAACCACACCATTCTCACCTGGAAAGTCTCATGCTCTAACGCAAAAATTGGAATGAGTGTTAAGGAATCAATTACCCTGGTAGGCTGGGCACTCAGGTCAGGGTTGCTGCATGCTTTTAAAGCCAGCTTGGAAAGCATAAGCAGCCCCTCTTCTAAAGCTGTGACAGTGAATAAAAGGCTTCAAACCATTTTATCATACATCTCAGCCTTTCAGCAGCACTGCAGTTCAAGTTTTTATGAAGAAAACAAGATGCTTGAAAGTGTAACACAGGATATATTAAAACCACACACTTCTAAAGCTCTAGTATGCTAACAGTAAATTGTTATTGAAGAAAAAACAGAAGTTCCTTAGATCTCTTAGGTATTCATGTACTTTTTCAAAAATATAGCATGCATGAAGAGTTACAAAAAATTCCTTCATTTAATCAGTGGTTAAATAAACTGAAAATTACGAGACATAATAACAACTTGGAATTAAATTTGGAAATGACACTATAAGAACAAGTCATATGAAAAAAAATCTAGGCCAATTAGTGACATTTTAATAGTATGACTATCCAGAGAAAATAGTAAATATTATTACATTTATTAAAATCTCTTTCCAGAAAGAGTTACACAGGCATCAAGTGGTTCCCCTGTCACTGTTTTGAATATACATGAAACTAATTTCCTTTGCATGTCCCCATTTCCATTTTTTTTCATTGCATCAGCTTTATTATTTGTTTGTCTTGCTGTAGATGTGAGGTTTACTTATCAGAACAAAGACATTTATAATAAATGGTTACTGTTGAGCCAGAGGGAAAGACATGTAAAAATGAGGAAAACTAACAAAGAAAATAGGACCTTAAGTCTTTCATCCATGTAAACTATAGATGCATACACAGATCATTAAGAAATAAGTCCTTATAGATTACTAAAATAGATTTGAGATTTTCCTGCAACATTTCGAGAGTCAACAGTCTTGGGTAATGGCTTCATGAACACCCGGAGATCTTGAAAAATGTTTCTCTTCCCACTGATGATAAAAAGAGACTTGACTTCTAACTTAGGGTATCTAACACAGAAATGAACAGTCTGCATAAAGTCCTGCACATTCAGCTGTTGAAGAATATGGGATACACACATACTGCCTGTGCAAACTTACTACAAAAGAAGAGTAAAATTCACTGCTTCATCAGTTTGTTTGATGCAGTCATTTTAAAAAGATGGCATGCAGAAACATAGGCATTAAATATCCTAAAGGAAGCTTAACCAGAAAACTGCTGCCTTCCCACCCACCAGTTTCCAAGGTTACCTTAAGCTCAGCAACCTGTGAAGAGATGTGCCACATCAGACTTTCACTTAAGAACTTCATGCCATACGGTCCCAGAAGTTCAGAAAGGGCTCTCATTTCTGAGAAATAAAAGAAATACTTCAATAATACTGTTATACTTCAAACATTCCATCTTCATTTATTTGCAGCCCATCATGTATCTAGCATGGTGTTTTAAGTGCAGAAATATTTTACCCCAAAGTATAATTTTAAAGACAAGAATTTGTATGGTAGTAGAACTGAAGCACTAGTCACCAACACATAAAATACCCATCTCTTTAGCTTAAATGCAACGCTACTTTGACCAAAAATAGGAGAAGTAAGACAAGAGGCAGCATGAATAAAAAGAACTTAAAATACTACTGAAGGCTAACAAATGTTGACTTTAAGAGTTAGCTGTTATTTCAGTAACAGCTGCTCTGAGAGTTACTGTTATTCCAGTTACTCAAGCAATACAATAATTGTCCTTCACAAATATTGCGTAGAAATATCAAAGTTTACCTGATATATCAGAGTATTCCTCAGCATTAAATGTCAATTCATTTTCTGTAGGCAAATTCACAAATGCCTTCATAGCCGGGAAATAGGCTATGTGACCATTGCTGACTTGCCGTAGCAAAGTTTCCAAATACCTTATCAGAAAGGGGAAAAGTTTTAGATGAAAAGGCACATATTCAGGAATACTCTATATAGATGAAGTATAGTTGTATGACAAGCGACAGCAAAGCCCACAGACTGAAGCTTTATTTTCATAGATCAACTGATGCCTGCATTTTATTCTATATCTCGTCCCTATAAAAAGTGTCAGAAGTTTGCCAACAGGCAAACTTTAAGCTGCTTTTAACAGGTATGGAGAGAAGTAAACATGTGATGTTGCAAATTTAAGAAAATTTAAAATAACTCCACTTCTCCAATTCCAGATTTTTCATTAAACAGCACTAACAAAAAATCTCTAAAAAATTTGTAACAGGCATTCATATAATTACTTACCAATTTGTGTACAGACTGGTAATGGTTGGCTCACCATGACTATCTAAATGCTGGGTTTGCTGAAGCAGAACATTGTTAAACACTCGTGTAATGTCGATCTGTACATAATTTTCTATTGATTGGAGGACTGTCATATAAGCTCTTACACTGGTCAACAGCTCCGAAGGCTTTGCAATCTCTTGTGTTGCTTGATTATACATAGTCATTCCAACAATTGACCTTTTAGAAACAAAAACATTGGAAACAAATAAATTCATTTCTTAGTAAAATTCAACAAAGATGCAGCTATAAAGATGATTTTATATCCACAGATTTTCATAGAATCATAGAATCATAGAATGGCCTGGGTTGGAAGCGACATTAAAGACCAGCTAGTTCCATCCCCCCGCCATGGGCAGGGACACCTTCCACTAAACCAGGTTGCTCAGGAGCTCCATCCAATCTGACCTGACACACTTTCAAGCATGGAAAGTATTCATTTTACTTGAATACTTCTCAAATCTGCAAGTATAAAACTCTAATCAATGGACATACTACACCAGCACTTTTAAAAACTGTTTTGGATTCCAAAGACAAATGTATCTGTGGTTCCAGCAAATATTTCATGAAACTAAGAATACTCACCAAGCACTTCTCAAAGAAAGCTTTTTCCCCCCATATACATCTCTCTCTCTATATATATATATGAGCAATGCACACTGTGCAAGGCTTATGTAACAACTACTTTGACAAATAAATTAACGTTGAAGTCTTCTAAAATGCAGAACTTCTGGGAAATGCAAAAGCAATCATGTATTGAAGTGTTCAAAGCATAATAACACAAAAAATTATTTCACCAAAGCTGCTGTTTTGTTTTAGTTTGAAATATTTTTTAAAAACCTCATAGCTATAGTGTAGTATGAATTGAAAAATATATCCAATATATACGTTAAGTAAATAAACAGAAATCCTATTAATGAAAAATACATCTCCCTTTAGCTAACACAATGGCTTCTATCTTTAATCAAGGAGTCAAGAAATTGCAGGACATACTTTAATTTGTTCAAATTCTCACTATAAATAAAACCAGGTTTCTAATAACAGATGTTCATAGACTAGCTTTCAAGCTAGAGCAGAACTGCACGAAGGACTGTATATTCCACTTTAACATACATGGACATGAACCTTACTCAGTATGTCACTGGAACCAGGTCCTCAAGCAAAATCTATCAGGGGATCCTTAAAAACAAAGTCTTCTTAGTAAACAAATACTTGTTACAGTGTTTATTTTAAGCTTATAATAGTCTCAGACTTTAAGAGCTAAGCTTTTAAGTAGTATGTACTTTTCAAAAACAGAACAGCAATAAAAAAAAAGAATTCGGTAGATCACAACCTTCATCAGAGGTGAATGGGATGAGTTATTCTGGAGGAAAACATCACATTATTTAAAGGAACTTTTTTGTTGTTGCTTGGACATAAGTAAATAAGTATTTTCAATAGTTTGCTTCTGAGGCAGTCTCTTATTTTAAAATAATTCAAATTGATACAATAACAAGATTAAGTGGCATCATAATAAGCTCCAGTCCAATCACATATGACACAGAGAAGTTTAAAACAGTAAACAAATCCTAACAGTGAGACACTAACACTGTCTTTAAAGAAATACTGCAAGCCTCTGAAAGAAATGCCACTTAAAGGCCTGAAAAATAATTATAAATTGAATATCTATTCTGCTCAGCTAACAAGTTTCATTTATTTCATGAAGCAAGAAAAAAGAAAGCAGTTGCTGAAAGTAACATCTGTTGCTTCAACCTCAATTCAGAAACTGACCTCCCCCAAATTAAAATAATAAGCACAAGTGACCAACATCAGTCTAAGTTCATAAATCTGAAGAGCTGACTTCTTAAACTGTCATGAACTTATCTTCACTTTTATGCCACCTTATCTTACTGATGGAATGCTCCAGTGACCTAATATGTCTTGATGATTAAACTAATTAAGCCTTATACCCTGCTTGAAATATAGAACTAGTAATTTTTGGTATAAAATAGTAGAATAGCTGGCTGGTTTAATATGATGTCCTCTCCAGAAGTTGCCATTTGCCTATTTCTGTAAAAAACTGTGGGAAGATCAACAGACAGAAATATCAAACATCAATACTTTTTATTAAAAAAAAAAAGAAAAAAAGTAACTGCACATATTCTCAGTTGGCTTGTCAGGTCTTGACTTCTGAGTTTTAGACTTCATTTCAGCAAGACAGTGGACTCAAACACTTGAAAACAATCCAGCACTGTGCAAAAGAATGGTGGGAATATATGTCTTCATAAATGCCTAAAAACAGCCATCACCAGCTCCTACAAAATCCACAGGATTGGGAATGCAGGATCTGGCTGTTAAATAGATTATACGGATTTCAACATATTTTGTTTTAAAACAGGAACTGACTATTGTGTATGTCTGCACATGCAACTTAATAATCATTTAGTTGGAATTCTACTCATGGTTTTCAAAATCCACCTTTATAACCTAGTTTAATGTAGTAAGTACACAGTATTTCCAACATAAACTAGCAAAGGCTTATCTTGTGTATCAACGCTTCTAACTCTACAGTATTTCTTACTTGGTAAAGCGGATTTCCAGATGAGATGTCAAATATTCTCTCGGGGTAAATGTGTGTTCCCAAACCACCATGTTTGGTACATAATTGATTGAGAAGCAGAGCTCAGAAAGTGCAGTATGCAGTTTGTCCAGGCTTTAAGAATAGACAAGAAATTAAGAAAAATATTTAATACAACATAAGGGTATATTATCATGGAAGGCACACGCTGAATGGATAATGCCTCCAAAGCAGATATAGGTCTAACTCTTCATTATCATGTTCTGCTTTGAGACATTTTTCTACCATATTTAAAAACCAATATTTTGACTAAGAACACATCCTACAATTGCATACTGATCTGCATTGCATACAGTGATGTGAGATTTATTTTATTTATATATATATATATACATATACACACACATATATCTTTTTCCCCCCAAAAAAAAGAGTAGACTGTAAAGTGATTTTTCCCTAACTGAATAAACAATATAAATAATGTTTCCTAGTGGGCAGTAATAAAAACCTAAAAATATTGGGGGAACAAATCTTAAACTAAATTCTTTTCTGTCAACTTCTCTAATCTTTATAGTTCTGTTGTTTGGTTGTTGCAACTGTAGCAAATCCACTTCCCCCCTTTCAGCAGTGTGTGAATTTAGGCATCCCCAATCACAACACTTCCCTTTTTTTAGCTTCCTTCCTCTTCATACTTTTATCATGCTACCATCCTGACCTCTGATCTCTCCTTAAACCTATCTTATAGCTATTCCTACCCTACCATCTCTTACACCCCAAACTGTATTTATTAACCTTTCCTCTTACCTCTTCCAGATTGGGCATTTGGTTTTGGTATTGATTTGCTGGTGCCCTCAGTTTTTCTAAGCCACTAACAAGGAAACCTTCCCCACTTGATTCAGGCACTGGAGCCACAACTCCATGTCAGCCATCAGCCTTACAGCAGCAAGAACTCCCTGCCCAGCCTGTATTTAAGAATGCTAAAGCAAGGTAGACTCAAAGATGCCACCCACTCCTTGGACTCACACACCCACAATTAATATGACTATTCAGGAAGCCTAGCTACAGCACAGATATTCTTTCTGCTCAGGAATGGAAACAGCCAAGGGGATAAATTCAAGTGACAAACATTCCTATTACCGATATAACAAAATTCAGTATCTATACAAGCCACAGAAGCATCATAAGCTCACAAACCACAAAGCTGTCAAACAGCCAATTAAATTTATTCAAATAAATTAACCAAGAAGCATTCAATATGTAAAAACACATTTTGACTTGGGATTCAAGGTGAAAGGAACAGAAGCAGCAGCTTACTTTGTCACAACCAATCTGTTTTTCCTCATGCTTTCTACTCCTGGTTTCTCCCTTTCAGGTTCTCCTTTCTTTCCAGTCTGTTTTTTTGACTTCTTGTTCACTGCTTGACTGATGGTTTTGGCACAATGTTTTGGCAACAACTAGTAAACAAAAAAAAATTAGCCCCTTCAAATTAAAATCCAATTTTTTTAGCACACTTCGTCACACAAATAACACATTCTTTCTTTGACACAATTCTAGTATTAAAAATTCTTGTTCAAATCACCTTCAATTTTACAAACAGAAACCTTACCCAAAACAGAGAGAAAAAAAGTGAACAGGAAATAGAACCATAAAAATCCAGAAAGTTGAATGGACAAAATCTCAAAGGAGAATTAAAATAGACACAACCATACTCGCCTGATCACTCAGTGTACATTGTTCTGTGCAAATGTCTGTGATAAGATTTCGAGCCTGCTTAGCCATTTCATCCAAGAACATGTTACACAAGGAAAGACTACGATCTCCAATATGATGTCGCTGTTAAAAAGGGAGAAAAGGAAGCAAGATTTTCAGTTTCCCATCAGTCCAACAGTACTGCAGAGAACAGTTCACTAATCACATAACTAGGATATGGGAAATAATAAATTAATTAGTCCTCAATAATCTTGACTCCAGGCTATTTTTTTTTTGGAAGCAATTTGAACCATGAAATTTTCAAAGTCACCATTAAAAATATTTTCTGTAGAAAGAGACAAAAAAAAATTTTGAAGAAATAGGTTTTCCCATTTAATTTTGGAGCAAATCTACTTCAATGTGTCCAATATTCCAAGGTCTCCGTGAATGTCCTCTTCATTAATTTGTGCCAGTACTAAGTCTAGGGAAAAAAGAGCATGCAACTCAAGCTACAGAGAAAGCAGTGTCCTTCAGACCACTGAAAAAGTCAATAATAAAGCCCTGCTGCATTAATTTCTGGATTCTGTTCCTTTGTCACTGGATCTGCACAAGCACAGTCTGTCTTGCTGAAATCCTCCTTTCAGTACTGATGTTTACTTTCTATCAGCCACACTATGACATACTGTATACAGCACAGCAAAGATTATTTTGCAAAATGATAATAGTTACCAAGGCATACAATTCAGAAACTGAATTTCAAGTTCTGCTGGCTGTGACAAAATGTGCTTGCTGCAGCTGAATGCACAGTAACTAGTGTCCAGGGGACTTTGACTACTGATTCCTTACCGTTACTATAACGTTTCTCAAAGACGTCTCTTGTCCTGAAGGGTTAAGCTTCCCTGGAAACTTTTTAGTGCTTGTCTAGTATAAATAGCATTAGCAGCTATTTAAAGTAAAGTATACACCTATATAAATGTATGTGGTAATCAAGGTTAGCAGAAAAGAATTTTATGTTTAAATAAGTAAACCCCATATTGTGTATATTACAATAAATCTTATTCAACTAATTGTTTCAGACGAGCACTGTTAAGAATGAAAACACATTTGAATGAGGACTACATAAATACGGCCAAGTTAACTCCCAGACTAATTCCAAAGTCAATGCACATACAGGAAATGTACTAAAGGATTTATGTCATTACAACAAAAATAGAAAGAATTTCCTCAGATTCAAACTGCTTCCTTTAACAAAGGGTCCACTTCTTCAAGCAACACTGTATTTCTTAATTTCTAACTCTAACAGGGTTTCCATTACCCAGTTCTGACAAAAGCAAATGCTCGTATTATACTGTGTATCACTTATATTTTTTTTTCCTTGCTGAAGAAAACTGTAACAAGCCATACAGAACCCCCAACTTCCTATTTCCTTCTCCTAACTATGCGTTTATAAACCATTTGACAGAAAAACTGTTGCTTCTAAGTTTAACAGGCATATGGGATTTATTAGCATCTAAGCCTGAAAAGTAATCTAATTTTTGTACGTTAGCTAATCTCTTTAAAGCAAAGATCAAAATGCTTTCTCACTTCAGAAAAGGATATAGAAATTTATGCATGAAGAGTCATGTAACAAGGTATCCATTTGTTTTACTTCCATTTTTACATTTTTAGCACTCTCCTCCCTCAAATCTTAAATTGCCATAACAAACACCTTCTTGCAGTGTTCTCTAGTTCAGTTCTCTAGTTCACTCTACATTGAATAAGAGATGAAAATAACTAAAATTTAAAAATTACCTCTTCAGGGCACAGCTCATGGGTACAGCTCATAAAGTGAGTACAAAGCAGTGGGAAGGCAATTGAGTATCTTGACTGAGAGGGAAGCTCCAAACACTGCTGAAACATCTTCTCAAAAGCACGACTATAAAAACTGAACAGAATTAATCGGTTATTAGTCAGACATTTAAATGCAATATTTATTTTTTTGCTGCAAATAAGGTTTATTTCACACAAATCAAATGTGATTAGCATCAGATTTGTAGTTATACCAAAAACTGCCCCATGCTTTCATCATTTTTGTTTGTTTTCTGCATTCACTTCTTATGCATTCTTTTGCACACCCATTTTACACTATTATTATCATCATCATATTTTTATTCTGACATTTGCCACATAAGGACTGTAAAAACTTGCACTTTTTGCAAAAAAGTATTAAGGAAGAATCTGCAAATGATTCCTGATCAATTACATAACTGCTTGGAGAATATCTCTGACGGATGTTCATAAATGCCTTTTTCAAACTAACTCTGCTAGAGACCAGAAATTCCAAATGATTCTTCCACTGGCCTATCTTCCTACGTGTCTTGGGGATGGTGTATTATCCCACACCATTTTGGGGGTTCTTGATCTGTTTTGTTTTGTTTGTGCCCAGGGTGGCTGCTGTCCCCACCCCACCCTCCATCCTCCCTGGGCCGTGAGGAGGGTGTTTGGGAGGAGAGGAGGGGGGCAGCCCCCTGGCAGGAAAATGAGGGTGTTCCCAGGTCCTGGGGGACACGCACTGGCTCTGGGCTTCCCGACAGCAGAGCAGCAAAAGAAGCCAAGCCCACAAGCTCAGTCACAGTGCCAAAGCAAAAAAAGAAAAAAACCCAAAAAGAAGCAGGCAAAACCCACAGAAACAGCAGGACCCCAGTCCAAGATACCAGCTGCACGTTTCCAGTTGAATCGCCTGCGCCAGAAGAGAGGCACTCCCGATCGCCCCGCCACCAACTCCCTCTGGGAACCCCGGCTGGGCTCCCAAACATCGCCATAGCCCCGCAGCCAGGCAGGATGGGGATGGGGCGGGGACAGCTGCCACCTCTGGGCACAAATCAAAACAAAACAGATCAAAACCCCAAAAATGGTATGGGATAATAAACCATCCCCAAGGTGTTCCATCCCTTATTCCATACCAGGGAGGGTGGGGGGTGGGGGACAGACAGCAGCCACCCCAGGCACAAACAAAACAAAACAGATCAAGGACCCCCAAAATGGTGTGGGATAATATACCATCCCCAAGACACTATGAAGTGTGCTACTTAAAAATTACACTTGCAAGGACAAACGAAACAATAAATAATAAAAAACTTGTACAGTCAGGTTAGTAGCATACCAAAATATAGAAAGATCTGAGGTTTCAACCAACATCTCCACCAAAGAATCTACCATTTTTGTGTGGAAAATGATTGTGTTCATCATTTTTCCTAGTTCTCTATGGTCCGCAAGACCAAGCGAAGCTTTAGAAACACTGGTGTAGGCCTGGAAAGACACAATACAATTTATATGTTATATCTGCAACTGCTTTTTTGCAAATTCCATTGCTATTGCTCAATACCAACGTTAAATACTCTTTGCACTATACACAGGACACCTGTGTATTTAAAGACCATGCAAGGATTCTTCTCTTCCCACTAGAGCATAAAAAAAAGAAACTGCCTTTCAGTGAAGTCTCTAAACATCTGTTCAATATGACACTAATTCACAGATAAACTGCAGAACAAATGTATTGACAAAACACAAACTTGTAAGCTCTCCCTTACCAGCACAGGCAGGCTGAATCACACTCTGTACACCCACCAAAGAGCTCAGCTTCAACACATTCTATTTCTGAACTGTTATAAACACCCCAAGGGATGATTTGCAAAAAGTACCCAAAGCAGACGAAGTTATATCAAAACATAGCAAGTTATCTGTTAAAGTATTTGTTTGACTTTAAGAGTAGATTGTTTTTAGATAGCCTGTCACCCACTTGCAGTGTGAGAGTAATATAGAACAGTAGTAATCTATGAAATATTTTGGTTTTAAATTAGTGAAATGTCATGCATATTTACCAATTCTTACCTGCAATCTAAACCAATCTAATCTCATTCCTCTGAAGTCAAATACCTCTCCATCTTCAACTGCATCAGGGAAAAACATAGAACAGAAACCCCTTAGAAAACAGTGACAAATTCAGATATATCAGACCTTCTAAAAGCCCCAAAGTAGTAAAGAATTATTTGGGTAATGAACCTCATGTTTTTACCAAAGAATTTTGATCCAGTGCAGTTGCAGCAAAAGGAATTAAAATATCTAGATGAAAATATGTGTAATGTTTTCTATATTAAAAGGTAGGTTTACTACCCAATAGCATTCTTTGGAAAAGGGACACACTACAAGAAGCAGATACAAAAATGAAAGAGAAACTATGGAACAAATGCAGTTTATCTGCTTCTACTGATTATAGGAAACAAAAGTGATGAAGCTTTTCAGAGGAATCTGCCAGTCTGTTACGAATTTTCCAAGATCATTTAAACTTACCTTGTTTCACACTTAGTGAAGTCATTGTGTTTACAAAAGAGGACATGATGATTGATTCATCCTCTGGGCACACTGAAAGATTCTAAAATAAATGTTGTTACTATGATTATTACTTTGAATTTGGTTTATGAAACAATGTCAATACCCATGCCCCGTGAGGTAACTTAATCGATGGAGTATTTCAAATAGTGCTATTTAATAGCTTTCACATTTTAATTCACTGGTTGATGACAAATACCTAGAAAAGGTTTCTTCCAAATCAACATCAGCTCAAAATGGGAAAATCTGTCACTAAATGTAGCCATGCTACGTTTTCTGTCCCGACTACAAAGAAAACCTGGCTATGGCAGGATATAATGGAGCCCACATCAGCACCATTTTGCTTCCAAAAAACCCCTCTCTCAATATTTTTTTAATGAAAAATTCAAAATCTTTTTACTAACCATTCAAATTTTACGAAATGCAACATAAATATTTTTAATTTTAGCCACTAATAGGATCACATTTCTGTTAAATATTGCAATGCAGAAGTTTCTCATACTTCCAGCAATAACTGACATTGAAACTTAAAGGCTGAAAATATCCAAATTACCACTCAATCACTTGTATAATCTGGTGCCTGATAGCTGTTATGAATTAATGACAACTAAAATTCAAGCCCATTTTTTCCCTTCGTTTCAGTTTGGGCTCCATCTAGTGGGGGTCACTAGGGAATAAAACCAAAGTGCTTACAGAAGTTTGTCATTTCTTGGTTGGGCTAAATAAGAAAAGGTTTCTACACTCCTTCAGTGACAGTACCTATTTCACTGTCTCTAAATGTAACAGCACTTCAGAATATTCATATATGAATACTGAAGTATATAAATTCATACCACTCATAATGGTATGAAGTTGTGTCAGTGGAGGTTTAGGTTGGATATTAGGAAAAGCTTCCTCCCGCAGAGGGTGGTGAGGCACTGAACAGAATCCCTGGGGCTTAGGTCACAGCCTGAAGGCTGCCAGAGCTCAAGGATCATTTGGACAACACTCTCAGGCACATGGTGGGACTGTTGAGGTGTCCTGTTCAGGGCCAGGAACTGGACTTTGATGAGCCTTGTGGGTCCCTTCCAACTTGGGATATTCTGTGATTCTATACAGAAACCAAAATACAACTCTAAATCCCAGAATTAAATAAGTTAATATGTCTTATTCCATAAAGTTCATCAAAATCCACAAACTGGGATGCCTTTTGGGAAGTCATTTTGGACAAAAAGCCCTTGTTAAAATTTGCATTTGAGAATCCAGAACCATGATGTTGCCATACCTGCACGAGCTCATTTAAGACCACTGCATCAAAGCCAGAGAGATACTGTACATAATATCTCTGCATCACTGGTCCATATTTTCGTACATGTGCCCTGAGCTCCTCCATGTAGAATATTAGCTCAGCTATGTGCCTAGGCAAAAAGACAAGGAAAAGCTTACAAATATCACTCAAAATATTAAAACCAATTTCTATCGGTGGGATGCTTCTCAAGGGGATTTCCTCCTACATCTTGCTTTTAAAGCAATTACCAATAGGTAATTTCTGTATGAAAATATTTCTTAATGTTGTAAAAGGAGCTTACATAGGTAATTTTATCTGCAAGATAAAAATCCGCTCAACAGGACATAAGTTAGCAGGATACCACCATAGTAATCCTCAAAGGTTTGTATAACTATTCAGTTCTTTTTTTGAATATGAAGCCCTTCTGTACAGCTCTATTTGAAAAAATGTTTTCCTCAAAAAGTGGTTAAACCTGGAAAATACAAGTTTAATAACTGCTTTTCTGGGTTTTTTTCAAGTCATAAGGATGGTTAAGACGGTTTCAGAGAGGCTCTGGAACTTCCATCTTTCCTTAGCACCTAAATCCAGTGAAGAGAACCCAAGGTTTTCCCACTCCAGCTCTATAAATGGCCTTGTGATTGTTACTTGTTTAAATTCCTGCAGTCTTTGAGCTCAACCTTGTGTTCAATAATCTTGAGTAGTCTCCTGCCTACCCACATTTGTAAGATCTTGTAATCATATTTCTCATTTTTACCATCTGTTTATGGTGACACTAATGCCATATTACATAAATAAAGCTTAGCTGATTTAAAAGACAGTTTTGCTATAAGAGACATTCTACAAATTGACAAATAAAGCTTTTTGAAAGTTTTCTTGTCTCCTTCATTGATCAATGCAAAATCAGTGAAGACTCATGAAAAAGCTTTATTTTTGCCTATTAAAATTTAAAAAACCAAAACTTATATAGAATATTTTTATTTTATAAATTAATTTTCACTGATGTGCTCCAATTTCTAGGACAGTATTTCTAGTTTTCTGTTTTGATGGGACACTTAATATTCCCAAATAAAAATTTTCTGAACATTCCCAGCTGCTCCATATAGCCAACCTTTCCTGAGATTCCACTGCCTTCAAATTTATTTTGTCTGTGAAATTCTAGTACTGAAGGTATTGCATTAAAAATGAACATACTTATCTATGAAATCATCTGCGCTCTTCTTTGGCATATTATCTGCATGACGAAGAAGCCAAATAATTTCATCACGAGCAAAGGATAATGCCATAAATACAAAAAGTGCCTGAAAAACAAAAGTTGTTCCCAAGCTTGTCAATATACAGAACAGCTGGATAGTTCATGCACTCAAGAGGCAACTAGTCTCTAAAACCCAAGAATTTAAAAAACTAAGTAGGTTTCCTCAGAGTGAAGTGAGGAGTCTTTTCCCCCCAAAGAAAATGAATATTGGATTTACCACTGAGAAACACACTGGAAGATTGCACAAATGCAAACCATAAGAGCCATCATTACCTTGGGACCCAAGAGGCCTGGCTGATCAGACAAGACAGTGGCTAGTTCTTTGAGTGCAGAACGTAAAAACTTCCGTCTCTCTCTATGCATTGAGCCGCTGCATCAAAAGAACATACGTTATCCACTATGCTAGTCACAGAACATTTGATTTCAAAAGCATTTAAGACCAAGCATAAGCACATTATATTATACCAACTTCAAAAGTTCAGAATTTTGAAGAATGTAGCTCAAAAAATTCGCATCCTCATCACCAACACTGTATATTCTTGAAGCATCATTAAATTTAAACCCCAAGGTCTCTGCCCCCCTCTGTGATAGGCATTTGACTACTTTAAAACATTTCTATTTAATCTGCATTCACATTGTGTAATCAGACAAAATGTAACTAAAGAATAAACTAAATGCTTCCATCCTGATTATTTGAAAAATAATATAAAACTTGGGAAGTTATATTGGTAATGAAATTAACCAAATCCAGATTTAAAAGAACAATCACTACATGGTCTCATTTGAAAATGCATGACTCAGCATTTGACAAATTCTGTTTGTACAATCTTTATAATTTTGTTTTAAGAAAACCAATACTAAAATCTGTCAAACTTTTAAAGACACTTACGCATGTGAAACAGCAGCTTCTTTGCACTCTCTGATGTCGTTAATACGCTTGTTGTAGCTACAAGTAAAAACCAATCAGACACGGTATATAAAAATCAGCAGCACATTTTAGCAAGAGCTGAGTGGGACTTGAGAGGAGCTACAATGTTATAGGAAGCAGGTTCAGCAGAAAATTCACACGAGTTCCTCAGCAGAGCTAAGTGCTAAAACTGGATACCCAAACAAAAAATACTTTCTACTGAAGTGCTCCTGGTGTATGCTGGTAGAGGTCTCAACTTCATTTCTGAGTTTTCATATAATGTACTGCAGAAACAGTGGCAGCAAGACACAATTTTTTAAGCAAACTCTAGATTTGTAACATCATTTCCCTTCAGATTTGTGGGTGAGATCATTAATATTAGAGACTGGCCATTTTAGAGACTGATTCACCAGGCTTTCAGAACTGAGATAAAAAAAGGTGTGGTGGTTATGAAATCAGACCCTTAAAACTTACGCATGAAAGAAACAGTCAAGATACTAAGCAAAAATGTTTGTGTACTTAAGCAGAACTTGCGTGAAGCAGAAGTAACCTGTTTGAAACAGTTCTTCAAGAAATATGGTGTTTTTAGCAGAGATTCTGAAAGGAGAACAAAAACTTACCCTCTTATGTTTACAAACAAATCTTCTGCAGCTTTGTGAATATGGAACACTTCGTCTCGAAACAGAGCCAAGCAAGAGCTGCTTTGAAGTGCAAGTTTCCAAAGATTCAAAGCTGTAGCATCACTATTTAGGATTCCATGGCACAAAATAAATCCAACTTCAAAAGTTCACATTGATGTATGTCACAAACCAGATGCACAGAAAGTAAGAGAACAGTGAGATAACTATGTATTTTGTATTATATAGTTTGCATAGATCATTAATAAACTCTTTAATGGATAACATTTTCTAATACATAAAAAATACTTCCCCATTTCTAATGGAGGTATTTTTGCAATATTTTTGTAAAATTAATTACTTCATGCTGATACTACTTGACTATTTTCATCAGAATAACTAAAGCCCTCACTTCCAGTCAAAGTCTGGAACAAGCTGATGACCAACTCTATTCCAGCAGCACGTGCTCAATTCTAGCTTCACTGCATGTACATACAAATGAGATTTAATCAAGTCCTCCAGAATCTTATTTGAATACAACAGGTATTGTACAGTACAGAAAGTAGTCTTTTAAATGTTAACCAATTTTTTAATACAACCATGAGCCGTTTCAGAATATTTTACTCACAAATTATCCATTTTTCCATTGCATCCAGAGATAGGTATTCACACGGCATCTGTTAAAAAAACAGTAATTTGTAGCACACTAATTATAAGTATTTCTTAGCAAAAAGGGACAAACAAAGCCTTAAATGCTGATGAATCATAGAAGGCTGCTGACCGCTAGCAGTGATTCAGTGTTTCAGCGCTTCAGAAACTGAGGGTTAGAATATTATGTGAGCTTCCATTCCCTCCAACACCTTGAACAAATTTTGACAAATACTTATTTTCAATAAACATTGTACTTAACAATATTTAAGAATTAAAAGCTTTTGATGGATAGTAATCACGACTTGACAGCTGTTAAAGCTTCAATTTTTTTTCAGAAATATAACCACACATATCACAACTGAGGCAGCAAGTGCAAACAAAAATTTTAAAGGAAGGACCAGTTCTGACTTCCAGTCTCCTGGCTCGCAAACACCTGAGAGGGTACACAGGATTCCTTCCCTCTATGACTGCAAAAGTCAACATTACTTCCCTTCATCTTTGGGTCAACAAATACTGAAACTGAAGGCATGAGTTAACATAACAGAAGCTTTACTTAATGAGAGAAAACTTTTCCCCCGTACCAATCAGCCTATTTACTTCTCGGATTAAAAGTCACAGAAGTAATCCAACAGGCAACTATGTTACAGAAAACCTTACTTATCTCTATCATATAATGTAAATTAAAAGACCATACTGTGTCAGACTGTGCTGGATTAAGCATTGTACTGGGGGCACTGATGAGGCTCAGTAGCTGTGCATTTCTCCACTGGTCAGCTGAGAGATTTCGTCGAGGATAGACCATCTGGAGTGAAATCAGAGCATCTGAAAGGGACTAGAAAGCAGGCTAATGGTTAGTTTGAATGGTTGGTACTATTTCATCAGTAGAGCTGTTTCCTCAGCATTATCACTAACAGTCATCAAAACATTTTAGTGAAGTAATTCTGAAATTAAACCTGAGGTTAAACCCCACTGCATTTAGTTTATTTAACATATAAAAGACAACCCCAGGCTAGAGGAAGGATGCAAAGAAGCAAGAGAGTTTGATATTTATTATTTTTAGCTAAAGTTACAAAATTCTGAGTTCAGCATAAGAAGACCTAGAAAAAAATCCAATAAGGCACAAAAGCCCTCTCACACACAACTGGAAGTTTTTCATTATTTATTCAAGCATTCCAATTGTTGTGTTACTCCCTTCCCTGCCACTTCCTTTAGTATGTCCTTCCCTCTTTGGTAGCAAACTATAATTGTTTTGACCAGATACTGTCTGCAGGAACATCTTTGTAGCATATTAAGCTTATCCGGGCAAGTGTACCCTAAGTGTTTTCCCTGACTTTTGTACCAATACTGGTGCTTGTATGAATCCTCAGGGAGACAGATCTGAGCAGTGTGAGAGTAGAGAAGCTCACTGAGGCAAAAAAAACCAAAGTGATCAGCCAAAGCTAATGTAAAGGACTAAACAGCTGTCGGGTTTGCTGCAAAGCAGTGGGATGACAGAACGACAACTTAAGTGTGCAGTTCCATGAGAGTGCAACCCAAGAATATGTTTCTATAGTGCGGCACCTGAAGAGATCTGTGACCCTAATTTATACTTCTAGCACAAAATAAGCACAAGAGCAAAAATCAGACTGAAAGGCATTTTTACAAATGTTCTGATGGAAACGACTGATCCACTATTAAATACAAGAGCATAAACAAAGATAATACTGAGAAGTAAAGCATCTTTGCTAAAATGTGCACCAGAAAATATTACTTGTAAATGAGATCCTTAGCTAAGGAAGTCTTAACAAGACAGGAATCATGGACAGGAAAGTGTAACAATAATAAGATTACAGACAAATTAGAAGTACTGGAAACTATTTCACTTCAGAGCACTTAGCAAAGTAGCTGGAAAACTCTGAACTTCTACTGACTAATCCTAAAATGTTTAAGGAAATCAAGAAAAATCCCAAGAAAACTTGAGAAGGAAAACACAACCAGTACCTAAACTTCAAAATAGGTAAAGAAAAACCCAAATCTTAAAAACTTTAGGTAATAACTTAGAATTTAACTTAAGCTCCAAAGATTCCAAAGTAAGTTGTAACTGTTAGGCAATTAATTTGCAAGCACCTAGAGAGTAACATCTTTATAACACCTGGTCAGTCCTGATCAGAGAAATCTAGTTTCCTTTGACAAGATAGCAAACCTAGTGAACAAATGGGAAATGATATAACAGGATATACACTGACTTTGGCAAGGCTTCTGTAACTTTTCCAAGGTATTCTTACATGAAAACACAGCCTAGATAAAACATCATGGAATTCCAACACAACTGTGTAAGAACAAAAACTTAAAAACATCTGTACAGAAAGGACTACAGGAACTGAGCTCCTTTAACTCAGTGAAGGCAACTCAGCAGGGTGTCAGCTTTTGCATACAGGAGCTACTGTTAAAGAGGCAGTGGTTATCTCCAGGATTCCCAGTTTAAGAACAATACAAAGCAAAACCTCCCAGGTTACAAAATAGAAAATCACATTCATCTAGGACAGCAATCCAGCAAAACAACCAACTTTACAGAAACATTGTGAATCTCTTTAATTTCAAGCTACATGCCTACACAAAACACAGAAGTAGCTGTTCTCAGTTGATCCACAACTGATTTTTGAGAAATTTCTAATCCTTAGTGAATAAAATGGCACCTTACTAATGGGTCTTATCATTCCTGTATTTCTGCAGGTTGTGCTTTTTAATAGGGTATCAATCCCCAGCCCTAGACATTCAGTGTAAATAGAAATCTCATATAAAATTTATACCAAATGGCCATCAGCAAAACAAACTCTATTTACTTTTTATCTCTGTTTCTCCCAATTAAGGTTACTGCATGCCTGTCAAAAGTAGTTACATACTTTACTGTGAGGTACAAATTCCTCCATCATTTTCTTTAAAGGATTTTCATAATCCACAATCATCTGGCCAAGGCGTGGATATTCTCTGTCACTAAAAGCAACAACAAACAATTCACTTAGGTATAGCTGTTACTATCATTAACGTTATATCCATCTTTTATACAATAAATTTTTTACCTTGCTCCATGTGTCATTTCATGGGCATAGTTATACAATCCAATGATAGCCTTCCTTTCTTCAATTCGGGACAGCAGTATCATTAAAGTTGTGTAGGTTATAATCAAATCTAGGTAGTTCTTTGTTAAATCAAAGTTTACAGTCTAGAAAGGAAAACCAGTAAATTATCATTCTAAAACTTTCAGAAAGAAGCATATAACATTTTTCCTTACATTTCCACCAATTTTTAGCATTTTTTAAATACAATGGGCTATCTTTCGAACAAAGTTCTTGTTCTGGTTGTACACGACTTTGTATAACCCTAATTTATTCATTCAGATTCCCAGAACTGTTTGTACTCATGAAAGCAAATCATCCAAATAAATCCTTCCAGGCTTAAGTGTCACAGATTACCTGACAGATAGAAAAACTTTTCTTGTTACTAAGCAGTCAGCAGTGCCGTGCCTATGAACTGTAATTTACTAAGATCCTAATGTAAAAGACGATAGCACATATCCCACTGGCCTTGTAACATCATTTCACAGAACACATGTTCCTTTTTCATATTATGAATCTAGTTGGCCAAATTTAGAATAATGACAAAAGCTAACAAGGTGACATTATGAACATTAAGAAAGTTGAAACCAGCAGGAAAAGATGTTGGAGGTTTTCTTTTGGGGTTTTAGTGGGTTTTTTTTGGGGGGAGGGTCAGGCTGGATTTAAATATAAGACTTTTAGATGCTTTTGTATTTGCTTTACTTAACACCAAAAGTGACCTCCTCACATAGCTTAGGTGGACACTAGTAATATTCTCATTTTGTGAGTCACACAAGGTGTAAGCATACAGATGACTGGGAATTAACTTGCAGATGCAATAAGATGCAATAAGTCAAAAATTACTGGAAGATTTTTATGTCTGGTAACAATACTGTTACTACTGTCCGTAAGAAGCCAACTGAGAAAGGTCTATCTCTCTATTATAAAAGTTAGAAATCCGAACCCTACACTGTTTTTATTTCTCTTGCATTTATTACTAGAGATGTGATGTTTCTTGGACTAAGAAAAGCAAATCCTTCTTCCCACAGGACTCTGAATGGAAACATTTTAGAAAGTTTAAATCTAGAAACTTACAATATCAAAGAAGACTTGGCAAACATCAATAGTGTTCAGTAGCTCACAGACATGGTCCTTGAAAAACAAAGGAGTAACTTTAGTTTTAAAAGATATAATTAAATCCCATTACTACAATTAGTGATGGAGCTTCATTTTTTTTTATTTGAAGAACAGAGCTGCATGTTCAGCTGTATCATTATATAGTGTTATTTCATTAATAAAATTACAGCAACCTAATGTGACAGAACAAGTTACACATTTGTAATACCTTACCTTAAATTCCATAACATCAACAAACGTAAAGTAGTATAATGCCAGGTTCTTCAAAATCTCTGATTTTTCTTTCTGGAGCTGAGCAAGCTGTTGCTAAAAGAGAAACACAAACATGCACACTGTTCTTAGAAGACCTTGAGAAGACTGCTGAAAAGTAATACCTGTGAAGCACAGAGTAACCACCAGCCTATGCAAAGAAGCTGTAACACTGTTTTCTAAGACTGAGGTTCTGTGTGTCTCAAATACACACAGAGTTCTCAGCACTGATCATTTTAACAGCTGCCAAACACATTTTGAAGATAAAAGTTACATTAGTACACATTAGTACCAGAGTCATATTGTTTAGCTTAGCTAGAGATGAAAATGGTAGTTAGGAAAAGTGCTATCATATGTATAATTTGCAAAAGCAGAACAGTACATGAGCACAAATCAGTATGCCAAAACCAAAATAATTATGTTACTTGAGGTGGAAGAACAAAAGGTGGCAGGTTACAAACTTTACTACAGAAAAACATTATGCTTTTAAATTCTGAACTTACCAAAAAGAATATCCAGGCAAAGCCACGTTAAGCATGCAAAATAAAATGTAGATACAAACATAAAATACAGTAACGGTTCTTTGACCAGTTCCATATAAACACAATAATACATTCAAACAAAAGCAACAAAATAAAGAAACATAAAAGAAGCAAAACACTAGCATTAGACACTGGTGAATAAAATGGAAGAGGCAAACGTGAATACGAAGGTAAAATAGTTCACATCGGTTTATTTTTCTAATATTTTAAACAGACAATGAAATATCATTTATTTTTAAAAATTTTCTAAAGGAACCAAATTGATCACTTAGACAATTAAGAACACAAAAAAGCAGCTGTTAGTAAACAGCCATTCTGTTTATCTATGTATGACAGTCTCACAGCACTGCAAGATATTTAACTTGCAATATCTAACTACAAATTACATCTCCTTCCGATACAGGAATTGAAATGAGTTAAAGCAGTCACAATAGGAAAAAGTGCCCTCCAAAAATCTGCAAGATTTTAAATTAAAGATGATCAAGTTAGTAATATCTTTTTCTCAACAAGAGCAATCAATTATAAGAAAGATTTAAAAATTGCTTCAAATCCATTAGCTTATTTTCATGAGAGGTTAGAATTGAGCATGCTTCTTCAGCTCACTGTCTTTTATAAAGCTGTGCTCTGTATTCTCAGTTTTATGTAAAGCATCAAAATTCCTCTAAATTCATAAAACAAACTGCCTGGACCACAACTAGGTATCATATGTAAAATAAGTTTCACTTCTCTCCTCTGAATTTTTAGAGGTGATGATGATTTTTTAGAAGCCTTGAGCAGTAAGACTTTCATTATTGCCAAGGAAGACAGGAATAGACAGTTATGAGAATTCAGACAGTATGAGAAATCAGAATGGCTACATTATAAAAGACTCCTGCCTACTCTTAAACCATTTCCAAGGATTGGACTTTGAATGCTTGCCTATATATTAAGTCTCTTTCACACAGCCATCAGCTGAGGCTTAATTGAAAGAGGTGCAAGTACGTGTGTTTATTTTGTAACTTGTCCTGATAAATCTCATGCACCAGGAAATAGGTTATTTCCATTTAATCTGCTGCTGTACAAAAATCTGTTTTCAAATCCCATGACTTGTATTCTGATCCTCAGCATGAGGATTAAAGCTACACCTTTCCCAGTGTATAGCTTTAACTTCAACTGCCTTGAGCTCAGAAAATGAAGCGTCCAGCATCATCACAGACTCTGGAGCTCCAGTAGGTCTGTGCAGCTCCAGTACACTTTCAGGCCAGCTTGTGCCTATACTTGGAGCCCCTCCAGAGGAAAGTCTGCTTTGTACTTTCAGGACGGCTTCATCAGTCAACAGTTCTTACACAACGAAAATTCAGTTAAGATGTGTGGTTTTAATTTTGCATCCTGGCCCTAGTGCTTCAAGCATTTCTTGCTAGTTTGTAGAAGACTAAACAGAAATAGGGTTTTTTCTGTGCAACTAATACAAGTGTGAAACAGATGAATCTGAAAAGTCCTTTCAAGAATTTTCAGGAAGAGACAACAGGGTGTGATCCAGAAATAAGGTTAATTCTAGTGTAGAGAAGACAAAACCAAAACTCACCACCACTGCATATACACCTTAACAGCAATTTTCCCACTGCAATCCTAACTCATACTAAGCAAGGTGCAATCCTAAAGAAGACTCTCAAGATTATAGGTTGCTGTACACTACACCTATTTTTGGTATAACAAATAGCAACTGAATGTCCACCCCTGCAGGACACCACAATCTCAAGCCACAATTCATGAAGTGGGGAGATATGGCAAAAAGGGAGATGGTGCTGGGAATTATGATTGCAAAAGAAATAATAAATTTTCAGAAATCCTGTGAAGCTGTACAGAGTATAGGGAGATATTTGCCACACTCAGCTAAGGGTTATGGAATCACTGCTGTGCATTCTTACCTTGTTAAGTATGTTCCCAGAAGTACTTATACTTAAGTGATGCTAAAACTTTCCTACTAAGTTAAGATGATCATTCTTTGAATGCTGAGTGTTCAAGGGGCCAGGAAACTTTTACTTAATATAGTAGTATCAAAGTAAAACAATATATAAATGGACTGTTACATCACTATGGGGCCAACAGTTCAATTTATAGAGCACAGCCTGATCAGTGATGTTTAGAAGAACAGCTTACAAGCATGCAGGGTCTTGGATGTTTATTTGTTTTCTTATCATTCAGGAATGTGGGTGTAGCTCTTTGCACAACCACAGCATTAAAACTTTCCATTACTAATTTCCTAACAGCTGGTTAGAGGTTGCTGGTGCTGTATTGATTTGTATTTGCTTTGAGGCTTTTTTCCTTAGCCTGCAATTCATTATTCAAAGTTTACAATAACCAACAAAAGTAGGTATACCCTAAAGTAGGATATACTGAAGAAATAACTCTTCAAACATCATTCTTTTTACTATAGCTGACTATGCCTTGTAGACTGGTTAGCTGTAAATGGTTTTTTTATTCTTAGAGAATTTGAAGTACAAATTATACCAAGAGTATTTTTGTTGATTGAGGTGAATTAGATTTAAGACCTATGAAAACCTGGAGAAATTTCAGCATAATATGGCAAGACCAAAAAAACTCTCAAATAATTAATCTAAGATCATTTATTTTGCCTATTAACAAAAGACCAGATCTCTGATCACGTTTTAAAATTATTTATAAATAACAAAGAGTGAAGCTAACACTTTGTGAATATATGACCTATAGGAGAAGGAACTGATCTTTAACTTGTGCCTTTCCTTCTTTATATTAAATCCCTAAGATCCTTACACAGTCGATTATGCAAACAGAGAAAGTACATTAAAAGAAGCAAAAAACAAATCAGAAAGTGCAAGACAGCCTCACTTAAAGCTTATATGAACACAATGGCTCAGACAAGGTAGAAATGATGCAGCCCTGGCATACTAATCATGTGAATAAATACTACTTTAATAACATGGCTCATGAAAAATATGAGACAACTAGAAGAGGTTGTTCAGAGTTTTATGCGTGTAAAAACAAAGGGAATCCCTAGTCCTGGAATTTTTTATCATGTTTATTTGACTGGTAGCAGTAGTATGTGAAAAAATGTCTTATTTCATGATCCAGAAGTAGACAGTAGGAAGGGGAATTTTCTGTTTCTTATATCAGTGTGATATTTTTCCTGCAAGTCTCATCATTAAGCACTTGTATTTGTTTTCTACAATCCAACACCATAGATATTAGCATGTCCTCAGCAAAAATACCATCAACTTAATCTTACCAGCTGGAATATAAGCCCCAAAAAAAGCAGTATTATAAATTCTGACTGTTAAATTTCTGGAGAGAGAGGTAAATCATCACTGCCAGTATTCTTACTGTCATGTTATACTCACTATGCTAGTCACCTACAGAGTCTTTAGATGAACATTTGAAAAACTCAATTAATTCGAACAAAGTTTTGTGTCTACAAAATCCATAGCAGAACAGCAGGGAAAGATAGAAACATCTAATAAAATGAAGAAAATTAGTTTTAAATTCTGTAAATTAACTCTAGAATGATGGATGTGTCCTTGGTTTTCTTATTTCCAGTTAAAAGCAGTTTCTGAAGTACTGTGCTGCATATAAAAAGATAAAATAGAATATTTAATGTGTTTACTAACTAATGTGTGTCTACCACAAGATCTATTTTAGTTTGTTTTCAAGTTTCTAGCACTAAGTTAACTGTTTTGAAAAGGAAATAGCCACCTGTGATGCTCCATAACTGTTACCATTCCCAGAAAATTAATAATAGCAGACAACTGGAGCAGGGAGACTTCTCTTTAAAAACTGATCTACCTCTCAGCTGTAAGAAACAGTTTCCCCATTTTCTCAACTTCATTTAAAATTTTTGTACATTTTTTACCATTCATGCAATTTTTTGAATGCTACCTCAGTGGGGGTTTTTTGGTTTGTTTTCTTGTTTTTAAGGGCCAAGCTCTATTAAGTGTTTTGAAAAAGCTCTTAAACTGTCAATCATTAAAGCAAAGAGAGTTCTAGTGGATGAAGCAGAGGGTAAAGTGTTACACACAGTCACTCCTCTGGAGGTATTGCAGACACTATGAAGCAACAAGCAAGCAAGATTGATTTACCTTGGCAAATGAGTTGTATGGACTTACATGACTTACAGCAGCATACTACAATGATTTACTGCAATTAATGATAAAAATATACAATATTTGGATGCTATTCTATCTCAAATTCAGGCCCAGTCAAAGGTTAAACCATGAATATAAACTTTGTAGCTGACAGCATTTTCTATTTTGAAAAAATACGTTACAGTATGAGAATTCTGTTTGGTGAAACATTTTGAAGAGATTTCAGAATTTCACATGACCTCTTGGAACTGCTATGAAAAAAATGCTCACTCACAAATGACTGTTAGACTGAAAAACTTTATATACTATATCCTGTTATACAGGATATGTCATTTTAAGTCAGTCTTATACCTGTAACAACTGAAGACATCAGACACGCTACTGCATACAAAACCAGAACAATAAGTATGGTTGTATCGGAGCAAGGCATTAGCTGAGCAATTTCAATTCTGAATGACTTTTTAGTAAAAATGTAGATAAAATTTTATTATTTGTAGATATTTTTCAGTTTCTTGTGAAATAAACTATCATTAGTATATTCTGTTCTCAAGCATAAGACACCTGAACGGTTCATATAAACCTGAACAGAGAATAGTTGCTCATCATCTGACTTCACTCATGAAGGGGGAATATACATAACCTAAACTGCTGCCTCAGTGACTTCTGGAAAATTTATCTCTTTTGTGGTCCTTTACCACTATAAGCTCCCTGAGCAGCAACAGAGCTGAACAAGCAGCTGTGCATGGCACCCCCTTACCCAGAAAAGGTTTTAATCCTCATGGTCAGAAGGCCAGTTAAGTTTTATGGTGGAGTATGGGGAGTCAGGGGTTTTTTGATTAAGAAAGCTGGAAGTTATCCAAAAAGTCAAGTCTCCCATGCAAGAGATCTAATACCCCAGAAAGGCGGAGAAAAATATTAAAGTTTACTGAATAGGGGGATAATTTAAGTTAGACTTAAGAAAACAGCTGTGATAGCTTTAATGACTACACAATTTCTTCAAAAATAAATTACTAGTGAAAAGAGATTACCAATACATGAGGCAGCAGAGCTGAGACACCAAAGTTATTTTTCCAGAGATGACAGTTTCTAAATTATCTTCACTAGTGCTATGAAAATTACAGTACTAAATGCTTCATTAGAAACAAGCAAACAGATGATATTTTTCCTTGACATACTGTACCACTTACAGGGGCCAAAAGAAAAAACTTTGAAAAACAGGTTATTATTTGTATTAAGTGTTTTGAAAAAGACTAATTACTGGAAGCATCTATCAGAAATTAAAAATCAAGACTAGTTATAAAGTATGGGTTTTAATTTTTTTAGCAGAAGAAAGCATTTAATAAAAGCATGCATTAATGATTTCTAATAAGCTTTAGCCAAGGAGGTTCAGCCACTCTGTGCCCACAATACCTCTCCCACATCCAGCCAATTTGCTATGCAACCAGATCATTATGAAATGAAACTGAAAGACACAGTAGGCAAATCAAGCATACACACACAGGGTTCTAAAAGGGAAAAGGCAAAAATTTAAAAAGTAAAGTGAACTAATTTAAAACTATAGATCCTAACCCTGGGAGGCTGGAAATGCTCACACTGCTTGTGCTCTGCTCCCAAGTGATCTTATTTCCAGTCCCCACAGACACAATACAGCAGAAAATTAGTCAATACAAAACACAAATCAAATTGATATGTGAGAACATACCTACTAAATGATGAAGACTAGCATTATCTGGAAAAGAGACCTTTCCCTCACTAACCATACACTTAGAAACTTCAAAGTGGTGCTTCACTGGTCTGCTTTGTGCTAAGCAATGACTGAACCTCAGCTTTTCCAAGAGACATGTAAAAATATAAGTTTTTCTACAAGGAAATTGCTGAGGAGCAAACCAAGAAAAATGTATGTTCAAGAAAGAAGGCAGATATCCTCACTACTTGTCATAGTGTTTGGGAAAGCAGAAAGGGGGCTACAGCTTCATCATACAAAGATATGGAGCTTTACCTGTGCAGGCAGCAGATTTATCAAAAAAACCAAATTTATGCCCTTTCTCTCTGTATCTCCAGTTCCCCATTATGAAGGGTTTTATTCTGGTTTTAAAAGGCATGAACTATTAGCACTGACTGAGAACAGAGTAACTTTTAGGACCTACGACATTTTTTTGAGTTCAGCTCTCTTTCGATTTCTCTGTGACAAGAACCTTGCCTGTACACCCTTATAAGAGGATGAGGTCTAAACAGCTGTCAGAAAAATCAAGCTGCTTCTGCATCCCGTAATTTGGAACTTTCCTTCTGAAGCCAGTCCAGGAAATTCAGTAAAAAGAAGTGCTACTCTGACTCAATACAAGTACAATCAGATCACAGACCTGACCAAGAACAATGGTGCTAATGAAGTCTTTGGAAGCCATCTGCAGCTTGGGCTTTTTCAAAACAAAGCTTTAGTCGTAAGCTTATGACTAAATAATTTAAAATAATTATAATTTAAAATAATTATAAATAGTAAAGCTCCCCCAAACACAGAAGAAACTTTCATTTCAAATCTTCTTTATACTGTTAAAGTTTGGAACCTGTTCTGCCTTAAAGTGTTTTCCCTTGATCCTTATCTCACTCATGAAAATGAAGTTTTAATTCCCCCTCCTCTGCTCAGCTATAGCAGAGGAAAATAAGTGAATAGTTTTTTGTGGGTGCTTGGCGCTTAATCAGCATCAAACCGCAACACAGGACTCTCTATCTATCTTGTTTGTTTTCTCACTTTCCGAATCCTTCAAGTTTTTGCTTATATACATTCCTTCCTTTGCAGGTTACTTCATACACTATGCATCAGTACTACCCTGGTGGCCTATTTCATTAACAGTTTATTTAAGAGCCCAGTCTCCAAACCGCACACTTTCAAGGTTATGTGATTCACAATGGTTATTGGAAAAGAAAGGGCAAGTGTAAGACATCCCAGGGACTGCCCTCAGACAAAGGGAGAGAGAGTTATGAACTGATAAAGTGCAGAGTTATCTATAATTAGTCCTTTGGAAGATGAACTACTCCATTTCATTTTCCAGCCTGGTCAGCAAAGATTCATCGGCCACTTCACTGTTTGAACTGTCCACAAACTTTCACTCTCAGTACAATACCGAAAATCAGCAACTGTGAGACATTGCTCTGGTGAATCAGCATGTCAAACACTGAAGGAGGAACAAAACCAGGAACTATATTTTCCATGGATAAAGATGTAAAAGATATCAACAGCAAATATAACAGAATTACTTGTTTCAATAGAATGAAAATTCATGCTTTTCAAGATCATCTGATTGCAGCAAACATTGCTGACACTTTTCAATAAACTGTGTCACTCATTTCTAAGACAAAACACTGTAGATGACAGTACCTGAGAAAAAACAGCTAAAATAGGTCAAAAAAAAAAAATCTGGCACTACCTATTCTCTAAAACCAACTGCAAACTTGTTTGGCACCATCACCTACTGACATGTTAAAAGATAGTACTAACACCACAGATACACAGTGCTAGGCAGTGGCAACTGCTGCACCTGAACACACAAAATCCAAAACCCCTTCTTGAAAGGGTGTCCTGGAATTTTCACTGCAAGGAGGAAACACAACTTATGACTTCTTAGCTATTTCCACTGCAGTAACCTTTGTGATATTTCTTTAATCAATGTGTCTCTGTTCCAATTAGCTTCTTGCCCTTTTAAATCTCTAATCACTCTTCTCTTTTTTGGGAGTTACAATACTCTATGGGAAACATCTGTAAATAACTAAACAAACTGCCATCAGCTCTGACCACAGGATGGAAACTACAGCTGCCTATTGCTAGAGCTCAAAATCCTGCTTTAAACCATGCTCATGCATAAAGAGGGTAGGCTTTTGTCAACTCTGCTTAATAAACATAGGCCTGGATGGCTCATAGTAAATAAATATATGGCAACAACAAAACATTATGAGTGTGTCCTATTTTAGAAACTGTGATTGTCAAAATATAGCAAGTTTTCTTTGATCTCTTTCCATAAACTTCACAGTACCAAATCCTTAAATATCTATCATTAGTTAAGCTCCAAATTCATAATCAACAACTGGAAGACATTTAAAGTATACATGCAACTGCAATAAGTAAATTCTATGTACATTACCTTTTAATAGTAGATCTGCCACCCAAGCTTACAGAATATGGAAGCATTTATACAACATGATTTAACGGATTTACTATTTTTACATAAATTTGATAAAGAACTTCCATATTTGTTACTAAAACAATCAAATTCAATACAAAGATGAGCAATATTAAAGAGTACAAACCATGTACAAGTTTTAAAGTGAAAAAGCACATTGCTAATGAAATTATTTCCTCCATAAGGGGAAGTTTTTTCTGGTTTTTTGGGGTTTTTTCCCCATTGGTATTACTGGAGACATTACATATAAATTTGAGATGGCAATGTAAAAGAAACTAATTACTCTCATTGCCATCACCACTACCATTCTGCAGAAACCTGAATGCTTAGAGCAAGCCTAAACCTCCCACGCACACAGGCACACAGTTGCATGCAGGGAACATGCAAACCCAACACCTACCTCTGTTTTCCACCTTTGGAAAGAAATATAAGCAGGTAAAACAAACATCTTTACCTTGTCTTTCAAACTGAGTCAGGGAAACAAGTGCACATCACCTGCCAAAATGCCTGCCTCTTGCCTAATAATATTAATTACCTAAAAAAAGGCTGCAAAGTCAAATTCAGCAGTACTGAGTCACTCAAAAGTATAATATAATCCGCTTCTGCAACTGAACTCACTATATGAAGAGGAAACAATTATATTTCCATATTTTTGTACTTTACAATGGTTCTCCTTATGTACTAAAGCAGTCTTTATTCCCACAGGGACTGACTCCATAGGCAAGGGTATGTGTAAGTACAAATACTTCTTCCCACCTTGCAGTCAGGTGTTTTTTACAGATCTGCTGGTTAGGACACATCACAAATAAAGTTACGCAACTTCTATCATCTGCAAACTGTATGGTCACCAGGAATTTCTCCTATTAAAGTAAGGCGTGATTTTTCCAAGGATTTCTTCCCATTGACAGTTTTTCGAAAGGGAATAGAAGAGAGTAGGCAAAAAGAAAACCAGAAGGTGCCCTATCCTAACAAAACCCATCCAGAATTACAGTATAATATCCTTTCCTTAGAGATAGTTCCTTCTCAATTATCCTGTCAGACATTTGAATCAACAACTATATGCCAACTGCAACTGTCAGCATCAGAGGCTTTATAAGAAAATGCAAACCTCTCAGATTGTGCTGAAAGGGTAGTGAGAAAAATAGTTATACAGCCATTTGATTACTTACATTGTTGTTGCGTGTTTCTACTGCTGGAAACTTCCTGACTATGAATTTGACAGCAGATTCCAGGTTTTTGTCAATAAGATAGGATGGTTTGGCTTTGGGGTCACCACATGCCTATAAAAAAATACAATACAAAATGAAGTAGAAACACAATCATCCATGTAAAGCTAAGAGATAGATGCAATTCTGAAGATAAACTAGAAAGATTCCTCTTTTTGTTTGTTTGGTTTTAGTGAGCAGGTGATAAAATGAAAGGCAAAGTGCAGGGACTGTCACAGCTGAAATATGCAATGGGAAACAGTACAGAGATGCTCTTCTACTGAAAAAGATGCATGGAAGTATCAAAGCAGTTAGTGCAGAACAGCAGTGAGGGAAAAAACTCAATCCTAAAAGAAGGAGGAAAAAAAAAGTGTCCTTTTAAGGCTAGTCCTGGTTTGAGGTAGTGTTGTATTCATCTGGAGTTAACAAACTGTTAGAAAATTCAATCATGTCATCATCTGTGGAGGACAGTGCTGGGCACATTAAATGATTCAACTATCCTTTGTGAAACAAAACTAAACACCCCACCACCAATCTGCATTTTATTTTTTTTCCAGTTGTTAACTGTAAGACAATTATCCATCCCACAATCAAACCACCAATATTTGCCTAACATAGTCTATTTCCTTAGACTAGGAACTAAAGTTTTACTCATGTTCTTTATTCCTACAGCAGCACAGGCAGAGCTTTAAAAGCAGCAATCAAAAAGTTCCACTAAATTTTGACATGAAGTTGCAACTGTGAAGTCTCTTAAATAACACGTAGACGGATCAGAACAGCTTCTGTGGACAAACACCTGAGGAAGCACCAGCTACAGTTGTAGTTGCCAGCTACAGTGCATGCTGTCAGACACTACTTCTCTGCTACTCTGACTAGCGAGCCATGCGATACCATTTCATTTGGAGTAACATACTAAAAGCAGCATTACTTACATGATAAAATATGCGCTCAAACTGTAACTCTCTCAAATATTCATTTAGTTTTATTTTCCTCAGAGGGGTTTGCAAAGGAGTTTCACATCTCATGCAAAACTGAATTACATGCTAGGCATTTCTACGCAACAGAGTGAACTCGAATGACAGCTCATTTAAAAACTTTTCCACATTGATTTCTATGACTGAGTTGTGGACTGTAGAGACAGAAGTCATGGAGTATGAGACCGATTCTGAAAGCGGGCAAGCGGGCAAAGGGAAGGTGAAAAGCTTTGCAAACCTTCCAAACTTGTCCTTGCTGGGAAAGCAGTGTAATAAAAAGAGAGAGAAATTACATATAAACAAATTACTCTTAAATACTAAAGTATTACATTTATGTGAACTAATACACTATTACCTACATCCAAGAGAACATTACAACCATCTGTTACTCTATTCAGCACACTTTCTACTGGATGTTGATTATTCTAATACTCAAAAAAAACTTTACATGTACTTATTAGAATTTCACTATTGTGCAAAGCACTGTGAATACACTGAGACATGTAACTACTAATAGTACTTCCAAACTAAGTTCAGGTAGAGAGGGAAAAAAGTTAACAAACATCACATGCAACTACAGGGGGAAAAAAAAGAGGAGAGAAACTCAGTGAAGTTTTACATACCTGAAAAAGAAACGGTAGCCAAGAAAAAAAAAAAAAAAAAGTCATTATTGAAAGTTTCTAAAACACCTACCAGAAGTACACGACCATCATGATGTATACTCATGTACTATTCTGATACCAAAACTCTCATATTTGCTAAATTTCCCCCAACGGTACTGGATTTTATTATAGTATTGTATCCATAATACAAGAGGAATTTATAATGAAAATAAATTCAGCAACATCCACAGTATATTAGATATTAAATTGTTGCTTCAATATCCTTAGAGCAGCAAACCACACGTGCCAAAATAACAGCTATTCTGTACACACCTAAAAGTCTATACAATTTCAAAAGTACAAACTATACTGTAAATAGGCATTAAACATGAGAGCTTCAAATTTATGAAGTTTTAATTAACTCCGTGTCATGGGTGTCAGAACCTTCGTCAGATTATTTCAATTTATTGTTCTTGCCGCAAAACATGTAACTTTCTCTAAGAAGATTACTGAGAAAACAACCTAACACACGTATTTGTGTCCTGTTAAATTCCAGTATGGTTGCTGTTATACAGGAGACAAGAAATCTGCCACTGTTGATTTCATCAATTTTTCAGTCTGAATTCAAACACTCCTTCCACATACACTCCTCATTTTCCCTAGAAACAGATGTTTTCCTTCCCATAAATCAGCTCTCCAAACTGTTTACTAAAACTTAGGTTCTACCCAAGCCCTTACACACACATTCACAAGGAAACAGAGATCTGAAAACATCAACATGCACATCCTCCTGTGGCTTCAGGAACTCAGGCCCCAGAAAAAACGAGTGTTATCCTCAATCTAACTGGCAATCCTCTCAATGTATGTGAATATGCTCCTTGTTTGCTTCTTTCCATCGTTTGTCAACTGACATCATACGTGAAGCAACTGTAACTCTTCCTACTAATAAACTACACTAGACTGATTGATAAATAAGAAAATTCCTGCAAGATGTTAGAAGTATCCCTTACACACACCAAAATTCCAGCTTCTAGAAAGCTGTACAAGCCTACCTAGATAAACTGAATTGAAAGAGGACAATAGACGTCACTGAACAAGTGGGTCAATGCTTTTTCCTTCACTCTCCCATGTTCCACAGCAGCTCAGGTCCTTTTGGAGAACTGGTATTAACAGATTACTAGGAGTTGTTGCATCAGTACAGTTTTCATCCATACAGTTACCTGCATTCAGCATCACAGTAAAACAGTCTCCATAAGTTAAACTTCTCCCATAATGGTGAACAGACCTCAAATTCACTATAGTTTACTCTATAAAGCATAAATGAACACACATACAAACCCCAATCTTTTGCACAAGCTCAAAAGTGTGGTAAGGTACATGAAGAGAATTCTGCTCTAAAAAGAACAAAGACATTGAGGGCAATAGTCTTAGAATGTAGATAAGAAATGTAGTTTTTGCTTTTAATAGTTGTATTAGTCAATAAAAAATCCTTTGTGAGTACTGTAATAGGTAGGAACACTGTGGTAGAACATACAAAGGGCTACTGGTTTTGGCTGGTGCTCAGAATTCTATGTGAATGCTGGAGAGCTGTATATGGACAAATGGCCTTTCTCAGCCTCAGATACCACTTTTTTTCCCCATGTGGGCTGCAATAACCATTCTTCAACTCATTTCTTACTAGGAAAAACCCCACAACCCAGAATTACTACAGTTTTGAGCATTACAAAGAAATTCACAAATTAAAAATGTTCTTACTAGTGCAGCACTCACAGAATACAGCTCTGGAGCTATGGGATTCCAGCTGCTTCAGTCGCGAAATATTACACTGAAAGAATCTCCCAGCAATCAACTCTGAATTCCTTTGTATATTACTAAACAGCTGTTAGGCAGCTATGCTGAAAAAGGTCATGCAAAGCTATGGTTAGAAACTAATCTACATAATTAAAAAAAATTTTTAATGGACTCAGATGCTGGATTTCTTTCCACAGATCTTTAGAATGGTACCCTATGAAAAGCTCTCAACTAAGTACAGAGTCATTCTGTGCATTATTCTGTGCAACTACCAACAAGAACAATATGATTTCTATAGCTAAGAAGTTCACTATTCACAATACTCATTTGCTATCATATGCACAGTTATCAAGCTTCAGAGAGATCAGACTACATGCACTGTTTCCATATGCTTCATTAGGCTATATGTTTTGAATTAAAGCAGCATTTTCCTACCTACCCTAGTAAGGTAAATAATTATATTCTTATTAAACAAAATTCAGAATCTCTTCCTCACTTGATGCTATTAGGTTCTTCTATACTAATTTCACTTAAAAAATTTAGAATACTATATATCTATACTTCCTATGTTGTACTCAGAAGCAGCCAACAACAAAACATTCAACAACAGAAATCTGCTTAAGGCCTACATCTAAGATAAGTAGCCTCTAAAGAGGAAAACAGAATCCAGTCAACTGCCTTTGGCCCAGAATACATCAACATTAATATACAGCAAAGAGACCTTTTGCCCCAGCTGTTACAGCTATCACTGCAAAAATCTAAGCTTAACATTTTACTTCCTACTTGAGGGCAGAGGATGTTGAAGGAGAAGAAAAAAACATCCATCAACAAAATTACTATATACATGCAGCTGAAGTGGTGTGAATAAAAGGAAGTTTACATTCAGGTACAGTCACTGTCAGTAGTCAGTGCCCCAAACTTGCCTTTAAAACCCCTGAACTTCATTCATGCCTCAACATCAACCTGTTATGTGCCCTTGAATAAGAACACTGGGAAGTATCAGCTGACTTACACGGCTTAGGATGGTAAAAAAATAAAGCCTAAATATTTACTATATTAGGGAAAGACCTTTTATATACTTCCTTTTGTTGTTGCTAAACCCAACCTGTTCCAAATTAGCAGTAAGGCTGTCTCCCAATAAAAGAGAAACAGGGCCATTTGAGTTAAAAATTTCCTATTTTCATCCCCCAAACCTCCTACACCAGTAGATTATCACAAACCATACTTTGCAGCAATTTAATGTGTTTATTACTTCAAGAGATCTTGATTTACTGTTACTGCAGAGTTGAGATAAAAAACTGCTAAGAACAATTCCACTTGACTGTGACAACATACAATGAAATAATCTCAGTCAACAAATCACTTCACCTTTAAGTTTCATTTACAAATGAATCTGCACTAAAAACCTCTGTGAATTTAACAAGGAAATTGATGGAATTTCCATGACAGTAAAAACTATGCCATCCCCCAAATTAGTAACTTGGATTAGTAAATGGAAATACTTTTAGGATGTCTCACACTTAAAAACAGGAAAAGCTCCTGTATGTCCCACTTGCAGTTTACTACAGCACTTTCTCTTGATACACCAGAAAGGCAGGCACAGTAAAACTGTTCTTCTTCCCTTGTAAGAGCTGCTGGCATTAAAGACTTCATGCTAAGATATATCTCTAAGTTTGCATGCCTGGTTTCCAGCTGTGCATCCTGTAAATAATACTAAATATAAAAGTCAAAGAAACATTCAAAGAGACATTTTCACCATTAATTATATTTTTGTAGGATAAAACCTATTATATACTCTTTGTTTCTGCCATGCATTTAAGACAAGAATATGAACTCATAATCTCTAATTTTGAAAAAGCAAAACTACTGAGAAGGAGAGCGAGGTGAATAAACAACAAAGAGCTGCTTTGAATAGTGGTTCACACTACATTTGCTTTAATATCTCTGATTAAGCCTACCACAACTGCTTGCCTGTATTTTAGGTTGTGGAAGCCTAAGTTCATTATCAAACAGGCTGATCCCAGATAAGTTCTGTGAATAAAGCCTTGTCCCTCTTTTAAAGTCTATCCAACAAGATGCAAGAATTAGTTGGTCACACACGGACAAATTATTAGAGTATAGTTTAATACTTTTGATGGCTAAAATTTAACTGTCCTACACCAGAATCACTGGGGTGATCTTGTTCTAAGTAAATTACATTACTTATGCTTGTAGTTATAGAAATGATACTTGATGAAAGGTAAACCTGTATCTTGATACAAATTATGCTAATAGTTTCAACCAAGATCTGGAAGCTGAAGAAAGTCTCTATGTAACTATTTTATGAAGTCTCTAAAGGCCTAGGGCATACCCAAAATATGGCACAAAATTATTAGAAATTTAACAGCTGTTGCACTTTTTATTTACTAGGACTCAATATTTGAAAGATAATGTAGCTTCATTTCAATTCAAAATTACAATTAAAGGTGTTACAGTCAGTCCAGTGTTTCCTAGATCTAAGTAAGACATCTTCCCTGCGTTTACTCATTATTTGGTGTGTGTTGAACCCCAAGTATATACCTTACTTTAAATCCTAGTGTATCACTAATCAGAAATTCAACCAAGTAAAATGTAAATTCACGTGAAATCAGAAGAAAAGGCTAGAAAGGACCTCAAGAAATTGCCTACCTACCTCTCCTGTTCCAAGGCAGGATCAACTGTATCTGTGTTGCTCCTGGGACATGTCTGCCAAATCTTTACTTACAGGTCTCCAACAGGCTACATTCAAAAACATTCTCACAATCTTTTCCAATATTAAATTCAGTTTTCCAATATTTAATTTAATCCATCACTTCTTGATCTCTGGTGGTCATACTGGATGGCACAAACTATTCCCCATCTCTCTACAGCAGTCCTAAATATTTAAAAATTTGTATCACTTATAAGCTGACTTGAAAAAACATTCCCATTTTTTAATAGGTGCAATTTTCTGCACCACCTGTCCTTATTAGTCTGCTCAGAACTTCTTCCACATTCATCCACATCTTCCTTGAAAAGAGTGGTCAACCAGATATGTTTTCAATGAATCTCCATGAAGGAGATGTAGAGCAAAAGGATTACTTACTTTTCCTTCAGATCATCTTGCTCACACATTTATATAACCTCATGTCATCCCTGATTTTTTGCAGCGAAACTTACCTGGCTCTTTTTTGCCCTGGGATGTCCCTAACTTTTCCCAGCTATTTTCTCCAGACTTGATATCTCATTACTTCTCATTTTGTCCTTTAAATTCCACTAAGCACAAAATAGCTTACAATCATACTTGCTCAGCCACCTCCAAGTCTGTTAGACCATACCCACAATTTCTAAGCTCAAGCTGAATTTCAATTAGATTCTGTAGCTTGGCTCAATTTCCTACATATAAATTTATTAAGCACAACGTAGCCGTCATCTAGGTTGTTGATCCAAAGAGTGACTGAAACCAGAGGTAATACACACCCGAACAAGACCCTGTTGATCCCCATCTGACAATGAGATCTTCACAATCATTTCCTAATATGGTGATCCATCTGCTTTCATCATCACAACTTCATCCAGACGGTACTTCCTTAGATTGTTCGTGAGAACAATCAGATGAGGTCATGTCAACAGCCTTGCTAAGGTCAACACATAAAGTATCTTCTAAGCTGTCCATACTAGAGTCATCCATCGCCTTGTTGATGACTGAAATATACTGGGTTTGACACTATCTGTATAGTGATTACTTCACACTGTCTTCTTGTGTTTGTAGCACCTATTTAAGCACTTGGTTCTATTAATCAAATATGGTGCAGGTGAAACGCAAAGGATAAAAAAAATTAAGAGAAGTTTCACTGCCACAAAACTTTTCCTCAATGTAGTTTGTAAAATAACATCTTAATAAAAAGAAGCAAGGCAATGGGAAAGCCTTGTCTATTCTGAGCTTCAAATGTCAACTGTTACTACTTTTTAGGTGTATCTCCTCCGCACACAACTTTTAAAATCTCTTGCAATTAAAACTGGATTTTGTTTTGTGTCAACACAAAATGAATAGTGATTGCAGGGGGCAAGGTAACTTGTATTTGTAAGCCAAAAGCAAGGCAAGATAATTCTGAGCATCTACTCTTGATGCAAAAGGAAAAATCCACTCTGTATAGTTCAGAAGATCTCATAGGACATTTTTATTTTATTTGAAAGACTTACTGTTTCTTTACAAATTTAATTGCTTTCCTGAGTGTATGATATACTATCACCAGTTAGTGTTTGCTTCCTGAGCAAAAGAATTTTTTTTTAATTGCCAGCACTCTGAGTTTGTTTGTGGCTTCCTCCTCTGCTTATAAATGAGACAGTTTTATAAGCCATTCCTCCAAGATCACAGATACAAACATATACTGCCATTTTAACCTTTAAAGAACTGCTGACGTCTATGGAAGCAATACTGCCCCACCCTGAGACACTTCCCAGTGACCTGAAGATATTACCTGACACTCTTTGTTCAACACCAACCTTACAATTCAAAACTAAATTATTGGTGAGCTTTTCCTCTCAGCTCAAAGGTCTGCACTGCAGCACAGAGCTCTGTGTCCAAAGCGTGATCTAATCCTACATCATTCCAAACTTCAGAGCTGTGCAGATTGGAAACTTCCCCACAGTCTTCCAGTCACCTAAAATCTCTCCCACTGTTTCCTGAAGAACCACTCAAGTGCCTCAGCAAAACTACTTAAATTTAAGTAACATACTCAATATAGGTAAAAAACCCAGTATTTCCACTATTACGTCTTTAAATATAAAGTCAGCTAAAGCCTCTGCAAACAGTTACTAAGTTCCTTATCTATGACTTCAGTTTGGTTATGCAGTTCATGTCTAGGAATTGGTTTAAGATTCTCATTTTTCAGATACTATGTAATCGAGTTGGGAAACTCGAAAGAATTTTTTTTGTTCATCACATTTAAAAACCATCTTGCAAACAAACATAAAACCTATACTGTGAAGAACAACAGAACACTGCTAGCAAAGCAATTCATGCTAAATAACAGACTCATCATGTTTGCTTAACATATACTCTAAATATTTTAAAACCTTAACTTTCATCCCTAGCAGGTCTGTTGACTGTAGTACTACTTCAACACTCATCAAAATCACACCCCCTTGACTGGCTCTGGCTAAATCTCTACTTCAGTATTTCAAGATCAAACCTCTTACTGTAAACACATCCTGGTATCCAAGGGCTTTATAAACAAACAAAAGACAGGTCCACAAAAAAGATTATTCTCTGCTGCCACCACTCTCTAACAAAACAGTAGACAGTAATGGCATC
This sequence comes from Platysteira castanea, assembly GCA_013397175.1. NCBI lineage: Eukaryota > Metazoa > Chordata > Aves > Passeriformes > Platysteira > Platysteira castanea. Next base: position 76,657 of record VYXC01000533.1, read on the forward strand.
ATTTATTCAAGGCTTACCAACACAAGACTCAGTCTCTTCTGGAAGGCAACCACGAAATCCAAGCTTCACCTGACCCAGGATGGCATGAAAAACCCTTGCTGTCTTTGATTTATAGAGGTGCAGTTGTACACAAATAATGACAAAAGTTACAGGGTAGACAATAACCTAGATAACTGTGGATAAATTCTTAAAAAACAGAAGGAACAAACCAAGAGAGAAACCACAATGGTAAGAATTCCAAGTTCAGTACTAATACTGGTCCCAATGCAAAAGAGAGCTGAAAGCAGCAAGCAAAGGGCCATCCTTCAAAATAACAACAGCAACAAAAAATCCACCTCCTTACAGGGTGGAAATATAAGTTCTGTCTATTACCTTAGTAACTTCACTTTTCCTAATTTCCATGTCAATCTCAGAGGCAAAAACCCCATATGGTCAGATACTCTGTCTTAAAAACAACCAACTTTTAACTGTTTCAAAAGACAACAGTGGCACAGAAGGTCTGTAAACAGGAAACTATGAACAATTATAAGCTATAAGCACAACAGCAACAAAACTGAAATTTGTATAGGAAGATAAAGTATAAAGAATCTATGTTTCTTACTGCTTTTAACAACTTCTGTGATTCTTTGGGAAGTAAAATTTTCCTGCTTTTTTTCTAACAGTTGAGAAAATTCTTAATCCTTAAAAATCTGTACTCTCTAGACAGCATCTACAGCAATCTCTACTGATGCTACATACTTCAACCTCTCACTTCCTCTTATTAAAAATAAGTCCTAACCATTTCCTTTAACCGCAAACCCACATATTGTGTGGTTATCTAGTAGCTTGTGTTTCGGTATCATCTTCAACAGAAGTAGCTATGACAGAATCTTAAACAGCAGCTTTGGAATTGACAGCTTACAGAGAGGAAAAAAAAAGAAATAAACAAAAGTCTTCCAAGCAGTCAGCGATGCTGCAGCTGGGCTGAAGGCAGACTCACAATAAAATAAAATAATCAATCCAAAGACTTCTGAGCTCACCATCTGAGCTAGCCAGTTCCCCCTGTAAAGCAGTACTGACTGCAGCTAAAGAAAACTACTATTTGAATCACAGATCACTACATGAATACACAAGAGTTGTGCCTGGGACATCTCCATATTTGCAAAACTACACGACACAATAGTCAAGCCACTTGGTCATGCCTACTCTCTCTCTGTATGCAAGACCTAGCAATTTTGGACTCGGTTCTTGGCATTTGCAGGAAACAGTGGTGTCACCCCCAGCGCTGATGCTCCCCTACAGAGAGCCTGTCCACCTGCATCACTTCCCAGACATAAGTAACAGCAGAGGCTACCACCATATGGGCCAACATGCTCAGGACTCTGCCATCCAAACATGCCAATTAGAAACATGTCTGTAGGCACTGGACCTTTTAATAGGAGTAAGTGTCCTTGTATCAGAACACTGGTAATGAAAACAGAGTCCAGACTCACAGTGGCTAAGTCAGAGCTATCAAGACAAGGTTTAATTTCTCCAGTCCTGTTTCCTGCCCCACAAAGCAGGGCTGTGCTCAGGAGACATTCCCCTTGCTCGTTTTCACCCGGTATATTTCTCTCAAAGTGCAACAAGCACACACACAAACAACTTCCTCATTTTGATGGTTTTCCTCATAAATTGTGAATTTCTGTTTGTTAAAAGTAATTATAAAAGTATAAAAGTAATTATAGTCTTATCATTATTAAACTGAAGTGATTTTCCAGTGTACAAAACTACAGACTAAAAGGAACCTTTCAGAAAGACAGGAACTTGCAATCATCTAGTCAGAATGCTTTATGTCAGTGAAGATTTGTAGAAACACTCAAGTGCACATCAAATACTGAAATGGCTTTGGATAAACACTGACTTATAAACACTTCAATCACTTGGTTTGTTGGTTTTTTCCCTGTAAAAACATCTTAATTAAAATCAACATTGCACTTGGTAGTCCTTACTTCTTCTGGTCTCCCACATGAACAAAAACCTTTTNCGGCACAGCCGCAAACCCAGCGGAGCGCCGGCCCGAGCAGCGGTGGGGATCGGGCCGGGGCGATCCCCCGTTCACCCCCCTCTCCGCCGGGGCCCCCCGCACCTTCTTGATGTTGTAGAGCCGGGTGAGCATGCCGACACCGCGGTCATTAAGGATGGTGAGCTTNTGACAAAACACATCCTTTACCTCGGATCAGTCAGGCCACTCCTGACAGAAACCTGGGTCCAGAAGTCGGAGGACCAAGTAAGCACCTAAAACTCTCAAACTCCCTTTGCCATTTCAGCTGCACTCAGCATGGAAACAGCTCTGAAGTTTTAATGTGCTGAACCCACACAGGTGCACTCACTGCTTGAAGGTAGTAACTAGCATTCTCTTTGAAATAAGAAAAACCTCTCAAATAACTGTGTTCAAGGCAAAGCAATAAAATCCTAACTAGTATTCGTTACTGGAAGTGGGTTGAGGGGCCATACACTTTCAGACAATATATCACTCATTAGGAAAATGAAGCTGGGAAGGATACAAGCACCCAGTGCAGGGGTTGGAACTAGAGGATTCAAGGTCCCCTTTCAACCCAAGTCATTTTAGGATTCTGTGGCCATGAACTACATTCTTTCCTACAAGAAAGCACAACGATTACCTCCAGAAGAGAAATTAACCGAGCACAAAGGCGTGACCCATCCTTCTCTCAACACCCAGACCTACAGCTTCCTGCACCGCCGAGCCACCTCACCCAGGCCAACACCGATCCACTTCCTTCGGCAGCCGGGGAGCAGCTCCAGCACCCGTGGCAGCTCCAAACATCCGCTCCATCTCACGCCGAGAACTGCTAGCAACCGCGTGCCTCGAACTTATCGAGATTAAACTTCTTAATTTTACCCCAAACCCCTTTTTCCGTTCGGTAGCGACAGGTTTTGGCGTGGGAAAAGCCCCGCGGCGCTGCCCACTCGCGGCTCGTGTGAGTCACGCACACGGCTGCGAGCGGGGCGGCAGCGGCTCCGGGGGCCGCGCCGGGACCAGGCCCCGCTCCTGCGGGCGCCGCGAGGATCGGCCCGGCCTCCTCCATTCCTTCATCCTTCTCTCCCGGTTTCGATGCGGCGGCCGCACGAAAGTCCCGGCCCTCCCTTCCCGGGCCGGGCGGCGG
>VYXC01000533.1:79884-91492 GCA_013397175.1 Platysteira castanea
AGGTTTGGGGGCGCGCAGGGGTGGGTGAGGGGGGTCTCGGGTAGAACCCCAGGGTGTGCTTCGAAACGGTGAAGAACGTCCAGTTTTCTTTAAGGTTTATACCGAATATAGCTATGGATGCCCCATCCCTGGAGGTGTTGGCCGGATGGAGCTTTGAGCAACATGGTCTATTAGAAGCTCCCCCTGTCCCTGGCAGGGACTTGGAACGAGATGGTCTTTATAGTGCCTTCCAACGCAAACCATTCTGTGAGTCTATGAAAGCCCCTTTTTTTTTTTACTTAATCAACTTCACTTTTTATTTAATCAACTCCATCTTTTTACTTAAACAATGAAAGTCCTACACTTTGGCCACAATAACTTCATACAGTTCTACAGACTGGGGGCAGAGTGGCTGGAAAGCTGCCCAGGGGAAAGGCCCTAGGGGTGCTAGTCAACAGCAGCTGAACCTGAGACAGCATGTGGTGAACCTGAGCCAGCCCAGGTGAACAAGAAAGCCAATGGCACCTGGNGGCCCTAGGGGTGCTAGTCAACAGCAGCTGAACCTGAGACAGCCCAGGTGAACAAGAAAGCCAATGGCACCTGGCCTGTGTCAGGAACAGTGTGGCCAGCAGGACCAGGGAAGTGAACATGCCTCTGTACTTGGTACTGGGGAGGCCACATCTTGAGTGCTGTGTCCAGTTCTGGGCCCCTCCACTCAGGAAAGATATTGAGGTGCTGAAAGTTGTCCAGAGCAGGGCAAGAAAGCTGGTGAAGGGTCTGGAGCTCGTGTTCCTATGAGGAGCAGCTGAGGGAGTTGGAGTTGTTTAGTCTGGAGAAGAACAGGCTCCAGGGGGACCCCAATGCTCTCTAGAACTCCCTGACAAGAGGGTGGAGTGAGGTGGGGGCTAGTCTCTTCTGCCATGCCAGTGAGAGGACGAGAGGAAATGGCCTTAAGCTGAGACAGGGCATATTTAGATTAGACATTAAAATAACATTTTTTCACTCTTCAGGTGGTCAGGCATTAGAATAGGTTGCTCAGGGAGGTGATGGAGTCATCACCCCTGGAGGTGTTTAAGAGGCATCTGGATCTGGCACTGGGTGATGTGGTTTAGGAATTACAATGGCAGTGCTGGATTGACAGTTGGACTGGATCATATTAAAGGTCTATTCCAACCTTGATGATTCTTTTTTACTTAACCAACTGAAATTAAGAACTGGGGCCCAGCAGACCACTGTGCAGAGTAATACTGACACACTGTCACTGCTGGTGACCCTTGTTTTCTGAGGGCACTTCCATCAGCACCAGAGCATCACACCTGCTGGGAAGAACTTGGGGATATCCCTGGAGCTGCTGCCAGTGGCCCCTCTGGCCCACTGATGGGGCTGTCGCTATCCCCCTGAGCTGTTGCTCTAGACCAATGTACAGCAAATTCAGAGAAACATCATATCACCAACTAGATGAGTCATATCCCTGCGAATTTTTTCATTTGAAGCCACAGAAATTAAAAGCATATCTTTTTAAGGAATGGTGACATTTCTATGCTGTTAATGTCAACAAGAGACCTCCAGGAGAGGCACCCCTTATTGTAACCTCTTAGGGAGATGATTCCAGCACTGAGAGGCCAGCACAACCAACTGGGATGCAGGGATCCCCAGTCTAGGGAATGAGAGGTAGGCTTAAGAATTAACCTTCTAATCTAATTTTTTTATATAGTGGCACCACAATCTGTGCCTTTTTTTGCATATTAATACTTCTATATAATTTTCAGTTCACATTTTTGCATTAGAAATCAGAATCAGACAGTCTCTGTCTTTCAGAGGTTTTAATCTATTTTGGAAAGCATAGAAATGAATGTGAGAAGCTTGAATGTAGTTAAATTGTTACTGACCTCTCTTTTCACTTTAGCAATTACAAGATAATTTATGATTCAGAATAAAACGAGGAAGCAAGAACTTAGAGTTCCAATCTGAAGTCTACTATTGACTCATTCATTGGCCTTTATCAGATGTTTTTATTTCTCAGCTTAGTGTCCAAGAGTCAGGAGTACCTAGCAACAATGTTGTAATGATTAATTAGGTCAGACTTGTTAGACCTGACTTTTCACTACTGGAGTCTGTGGAAAACATCAGAAATATTCAAATTGTTATTTAAATTTATAAAGCATAAAATGCTTTGTGATTTAATGTGATTTAATGAATCATACTCATAGTAATATTTTACACAAAGCATCTTCCTTCCATTATAATTTTTTTTTTTAAGTATCACATGTAGTATTTCTAGTTGAAACAAACATGTTTCTCATGAAGTTGCACTGCATAATAAGAATCATAGAATGGTTTGGGTTGGAGGGGACCTTAAAGATCATCTCGTTCCAAACCCCTGCCACAGGCAGGGACACCTTCCACTAGACCAGGAACTCCGTTCAACCTCACCTTGAACACTTCTAGGGATGGGGAATCCACAGCCTCTCTGAACAGCCTGTTCCAGTGCCTCACCACTTCCACAGTAAAGAATTTCCCGCTAATATCAGTTCTAAACTTACCCTCCTTCAGCTTGAAGTCATTTAAAAACAAATGCTACTACTTTTTTTGTTCCTCACCTATACACCTAGAGCTGACACAACAGCATCCCATTTTAAATTTAATATTCAATTATTTTTAGCCATATTGGATGTTCTGGAAGTTTCAAACAGTAACAATCAGAGAATTTGTAATTTATATATGGTCAAGAAAGTGGAATGATGTCACAGAGCCGATTCATCATGAGTTATTGTGTGTTGTATTGAAACATCTATGATCTAACATCCTACTCTTTCTTCCTCTGGAATTAGTAGAAAAACTACAGATCACGTTGGAGTCAGAGTTACTTGGTTTGATAAGGCTCGTGCTTAATGGAGCTCACTGGAAAACTCTCAAACTCTCTGTAACTACTTAGGTAGTTTTTACTGTGAGACCTCTTCATGCTGCACAGACAGGCTAAGGCACAGAAGGAAAAAATGACTGACTCTCCCCTTTGTAGTGGAATCCTGTTTTTAAACTCTCACATTATTAAATAGCCTGTTTACAAGATCCTATTATAAGGAGCACCTTGAGCTACTATAATTTTTTAAAATGTAAATAGTGCCGAGGTAGCTGCATTCCTTGAAAGCATACCAAATATTGTAATAGAGAAAGGATCAATATCATTAAAGAAGAATTTCTGACACAAGGAATTTTTAATACTATGCAGTCATACAGACCTTTTACTAAATAGATGATCTGAATTATCACTGTAACATGGTTACACGCAGACTTTCAACAACTCTCTTGGTCAATGTCAATGTGTGTATTTAAGCACCCCACAGTTTTGTCACCAATTTTAATGGCAACAGTGTTAAGCCCATGTTGTCATACTACTTTTTCTGCAACTTTATGTAGAAACTTCAGGAATACATATAGATTTTCCAGCAGGAAGATTTATTGCAAATTAGATAATAAAAATGTCTGCACCACATAATCTGTGTTCACCAGTCTAGAAGCAAGCATAGCAATAACGTGGAAATAAAAGTTTTGTCAGTAACAGTACAGCTCTCACAGGTGTGGCAAAATTAAATGAACAAGAGAATAAGGCTAAGAATTATTTTTAAAACACACAACTTCTATTTGCTCGATGATTTATTAATGATTAAGATTTGAACAGTTTTCTATATTTATTCCAGAAGTACGAGTTTAGGGCAAGTTTGAAACAGCACTTCAGATTTGGGTCAAGTTCAACTCTGGTCCTTTTAAAGTCAATTATGAGTTCAGTACAGGGTTTAATTTGCTATGGGGCTTTCAGACAGTAATGAAAACCATAAAATTATTTGGGTTGGAAGGGGCCTTAAAGCCCATCCCATTCCACCCCCTGCCACAGGCAGGGACACCTTCCACAAGACCACGGCACTCCAAGCCCAGTCCAACCTGGCCCTGGACACTTCCAGGGATGGGGCAGCCACAGCTACTTTGGGAAACCAGTGCCAGGGCCTCACCACTCTCACACTACGGAATTTCTTACGTATCTAATCTAAATTTCCTTTATTTCACTTTGAACTCGTTCCCTCTTGTCCTATCACTACAGTTCCTGAGGAACAGTCCTTCTCCAGCTTCCCTGTAGACCTTTCAGATACTGGAAGGCTACTATGAAGTCTCTGTGCAACCTTCCAGGCTGAACAGTACACAGGGGTTTATACTTTTCTAGCACTGCTATTTTAAAACTGGTAGTGAGCAACTTACTACTTCAGAGTAGGCTATATTGTCACCTAAGTCTTTGCTACATTTATAACCTAATCTCTGTAGCAGTATTCCCCCCCCCCACCCTGTCTGTTTTTCCTTAGTTTAACTTCTGGCTTGGATTTTCATATGAAATGGCCATGTGCTGCCCAGGATTTTCAGTGAAATGGCAGTCATCAGCTGCATTCTCCATGAGCAGTCTAGCACAGCCCACTGCATGACTTCTGTCCCTTTGGCCAACAGAAGTCAAGAAACAATTTTTCCAGACTTGTCTTGTTCCATATTTCCTTTTCAGGTATAAATAATTCAAAATAGAAAGACAAACTGTAATTTTAACAGACCAGAATTTTTAAATGGTCACCATAACCCAAATTATTTTGGTCACGTCTTAGTATTTATTTGTTAATAATACATAAGTATTTATTACAGTATTGAACTTGCATATAAAAGCACATAAGCTGAATAATTTACCATAAAAAGGCTATAATATTGTTGAGAGACCCAAAAAACATAGTAAGTAGCATTGAAAAATACAATTGTCTTTATCAGACACATTTTTAATCTTATTTAAAGAAGCAACAGGTTCAAAAGACCTATCATCCTCACTATACCGAGCTGACAGATCCCTTAGATTTCAATGTCATTTTATTGATGAATCCAAACCCTTTTCACTATTTAATCCATCATAAAGTCAGCATAACTGCAATTTCCCATGTTCTCTTCTGTGCCGGTAGAGGACACAATAAAGGAAACTCTGACACCTGCTAGGATTAGCAGAAAGAGGAAAAAAGGAGAAGCTTTATTTACATTTCTCGTACTTTATAGGTTTCTCAATTCCACAAGAGATTGGAGGACATGTCACTTCCTCCTCCAATCCCACTGGAGAAAAAGGATGCTCATCAAACTTTCTCTTATCACCAAAGGAATGAAAAACAGAGAAGACGGTTAAGTAAACATTGGCTATTATTTACATAAAGTCTGTGAGAAAATCATCTGATTCCATATTATACACAGAAGGCTTAGCAAAAACAAGACAACACTCTTCTTTCCTCTCTTTAAAGGTATTTGGGCATTATTTTAATCTATTCTCCCATTAACATGCAAGCTCATACATGTGCCGGGTCCCTGTTCAATTATGTGTGTCTCGGTATCCTTCTAGCTGAGGTTGTACACGAACACAGCAGTTGCTCAGAGATACCAGACCTTTGAATTTAAGAGAACATGAATGTAGGAGAGAGAGGACACAAATGAGGTGTGCAAAGTCACTTTGAAACAGATGATGAATACTATAGCAGCTATTCTTTCATGAACTGCAGACACCTGCCAGTTTCAGAATGCACGAGCACTCCTGCTCAAGACTGGAGGGACAAGTATCACAACTGCTCCAGGACTACTAGCCCAACACTATGCAAATGAGTCTCAATTAGTAGAGAAGCAGGTTGATACCAAGATTTGAGAGCCAGGTTTCTTGGCGTGTCCCAGGTCCATGACTAACCCATGATGCTTAACTGGCTAATCAAACATCAGCCTGCTGGCTATAGAAGTTTGGGACTGCAAGAAGAAATTTGTTTACATGTGAGTTACCAGCATAGCTAAACAGAATAAACTTAGACAGCATTGGTGGGCTAAGATTTGGCCTGTTCCAGCCTGAGGCACTGCTTACTTTTAGAGCAGAAGAGGAATCAAGATCCAATTGTTTAGTTTCAGAGTTAGGATTACAATTAACTCCTGCAGAAACCACTGAACAAATGGATTAGACTTTTCCCACTGGCTATGAAACAAAGGTTAGGAAGGCTGTCAGAATGAGCTACACAACTAAATTAAGTTCTTGATCTGATACAGTTGTAGACCTTAAATTAGCTTTCTAAGCAGGCATTACATTGCCAGCTTTAAAAATCTCCTGGCAAATACTGAAATCAGAAAGGGCACTGGATTAGGAGTCCACCTAGATTAAAAAGGGTATTTTATTCACAGTTTCCCTACAAACTGAAGAGTCAAGTATACCCAGCAGTGATCTCCAAGATGTCTATGAGGGCACTAAATATACACAGAATACTTAATGGCCTTCAAATCTTTGTCACAAAGATGAGCTAGCCTGTGCTAGCTGCCCACTGATCAGAATAAACCACAAATACTCAGCTTGCAAAGAACAATCTCTGACTTCTTTGAAACTGGGATGTGTTCAAAATGTTGTGTGTTGATGCTGGAATACAGATGACAAAGCCCTATTACGTTGTTCCTGCACACAGAAAAACTGTAGGGCTTCTGTTGGGCCTACAATTTTAATTACCCTCATGTACCTACAGAGCCTTTTTTGGCAGGCACATAAAAGCTCCTGTGCTCTGGTCTACTTTCTTGAGCCTGTGTCCTGTGTCCTAGATAAATGGGGTAGCACAAGTGGCTACAGTTGTAAATGTACAAAAATAACCTATAGAGGTTACCTTCCTCTCCCTTTGTCTCATGAGAACCCAGTGGAATAGCATGTCCCTCTTTAAATACAATAGCTTTTACGATCCATCCAGCAAAGACAAAAAACCCCCACAACAGCGCTGCCTTAAACTTACCTTACATTTAAGGGAGGAAAATTTGAATCAAGAAACATCCAAAGAATGAAGCGGTTTCCCCCACTGTTTCTAGGAATCACATTTGCCAGTCAGTGGGGATCTTTAAAAGTTACAGGCTTACATGCAACAGAACAATGCAACTGTAGATTTTTATAGATGAAGTGTGAGTCAAAAAGCAAGCTAGTGGAGAAGGATGACATGAGTACCACCCAAACTGTCACGCTGTACTAGTTTGAAAGCAAACTCGTGAGAGGCTTCAAGTCAGAAATACAATTTAATGGGGAAAATGAAATAAACACAATAGTACAAAAAACAACCCACTGACAGAGTCAGAGTCCAACCTGTCCCCCGGATGGTCAGGGGGTTGGTAGCAGTCCAATTAAATGGTAGCTGCAGTCCTCCTGGAGTGATGGTTCTGTTGATGCAGTGATTCAGTATAAGGGTCTGGTCTTCCTCTGAAGGTCCAGTGGTGGTGTAGAAGGGTCTGGTCTTCCTCTGGGAATCCAGGGGAAAAGGCTGCCTGTGCTGTGCTGTTCCAAACCCCAGATTATATCCAGGTGAGAATGTTTGGCTCCTTCCCCCTGGTTGGAGCATCTCACAATGGGATGGTGAGTCATGAGGCAAGGCCTTGATGGGCCATTAACAGGAGATAGTCCAGGACTGAGTTATCTATGAGTCATGCACAAAGCATTGATGGGCCCATTAACAGGAGATAGTGCGGGAGCGACTTATCTGTGAGTCATGCGGCAATGGGCCCTTGATGGGCCCATTAACAGTAGATAGTCCGGAGGGAGGTGGCAAGGGACATTGCTACACCTGGTTTAACAGCTCATGAAGATGGTGATAGAATACATTGTAACCCAGGACACACACCTACGATCAAACTGGAGAAAAAGATTGAGAAACCACTACAGTTGTCTTCCACATTTCCATCTGGAATGTTTTTTCCATTTGACAAAGACATATGGATTTTTTTGAGGGTATAAAAAACCCCAGTTGTTTCACACAGCACAGAAATATACAACTTACACCAGAAAAGGAATATGATGTGACACAAATCTATCCCAATACGCTGTGTGAAACCCTGTGTGTGGAGATAGGTAGAAGCACAGGATAACCATGTGAACACTAAGGAGTGCTCATACTTCAAATAACTATAGCTAAGAACTGAAGTTCAGTGGTTATTAAGATTGCCACAATAAAAAATTATGTGCAGCCATCAAAATTCGTCACTCAACAAAAACAGATGAGATGAATCTGCATGTTAACTTTAGCTGTTCAAATAGCCTAGTTTGAGTTCTTTGAAATATGATGCAGAAAATTTTGCTTATGGGGAAAGCTGGTACAGTAATTTTCCTACAAGAAGCATGAGTACTTCAAAAGTACTTAGTTCCTAACGATTTGCTCTCTAAGGAAACAGTGCATGACTTCTTTCACTGAAGCAGAGGACTAGATATCAAAGAATTTGCTTGTATAGATGAGTCAAACAACTAGTATTTTGTGTATTCAAAATTTGCTTTTTCAACTTAAGTAATATTGTTAAGAGTTATAAAGCAGAATGTGAAATAACACAAACATAATTTTAAGGATTTCTAACAGATAATAAAACCATTAATCAGAAGATCTATACCAATCATTACTAGTGGATTTCCTAACACATATTAGTTCTACTGCATTTAGAGCTTTCCGCATACATTTATTTAGTGATAAAATGTTAAGGGTTTTGTTGTTGTTGTTGTTGTTGTTGCAGTTGTTGTTGTAGTGCTTAGGGTTTCTTAATTTTTAAATTTTTTTAAAAGATGTTAATAGCATAAATACCTTTAACATGGTTGAAAAAAGTTTGGCTTATAGGTATAACTCATTATATATATCTTCCAGGTTTGTTTTGGTTTGTTTTGGTTTGTTTTCCCTGCAATATTTTTTGATGTTGATAATAAAATTGTTAATGATCCAGCAAGTGTTACTCACACAAAATAATCATGTCTAATCCAGAAAAATATTTTCCCTTTATAGTGTTCATGACAAAAATAGTCTCTTGTTCAACTTGCTGAATTAACAAGGAATTAACAAGGAATGCCATTAGCAAAGTAGCATCAGAGATTTCATCTGCTTCCATTAATGAAGCTCATTGTTTAGAGTTGGACAGAAAAGAGCTATTACATCTTATGAAAAATTCTGAAATTTTAATATTACGATGAAGCCAAGAACACTCAGTGCTGCTCACAAAGAGTCATTGACTGGTACTCCAAACACTAAATGACCTTTTTGGTAGGATATTTGTCCTGTCAATCAAACTTGAATGGAAATCTTCAACATTTGAGGACTGTTCTTCCGTGAGCTTTTGGTGATTTTGAAAGTGTGGTTAAAAATGTGGGATCGCAAAGGAAGAAAGGAAATACTGTTCATGATTTGTTTTTACAAGATAGTCCCAAAGGAAAGAAATCTTCCTAATTAAGATTTTAACAAGATAGTAAATTAATTACATCAAATCTATTCACAATAACATCCAAATCTAGTTTTATACCATTAATTTAAGTCTAAATGATTTACAAGTTTCTTGTACAGTAAATCAGAAAACATGGCTACCTCATCCTGAACTTTGTTTATGGTCTACACATAGAAATTAATTTAATATAAAAATAATCAAATAATGAACCAATTACTTTAATAGGGAATCAGAATGGAAACTTTTGGCTACTTTAAAAGTAATGATAAAGTAAGGTAAGCTTAAGAGCAGCTTTTGAGTTCAAGCAAAATGCTTCTGTACTTTTTTTACTGAAATACCCAAAGAGAAGTAATTAAAAAACCCCCTAACCTTTCTGTCTGTCTGAAAGGTTATTGAAGAAAAAAAGAAAAGAATTAAACACTAAGAGACAGCTCAGGTCAGTCTGGGTCATTCTTTGATTCTAGAGTATATCATTTAAAAAAAAAAAAAAAAGTTTTTTTCTGAATGTGCCTATGTGGGTGTGTTCCAAGACGTCACCTCTTTTTCTAGAAATGTTTTTCCTTTCAGTTACCAGTTTTCTTCTTTCTGAAGCCCTGGTTTTCAAATACTTTCAGCTATACTCCAAATGTTGATGCATCTGTCTCAGTCTTCACAGCAAAAAAAAAAAATCCCAGAAGTACCATTTTCTTTGCTGACACATGTAATATTTCATTACAAACTTGGATAACATAGTAGTTTTTACCCCATCAACACTATTTACAAGTTTGCTTTACTCTGTCACCTCCAATATACATTCTCTCACAGTTCACAGATGTAGCCTCTGGAGTCAGGGATTTATGTAAATAAAATACGATTTTATGGAATTTTTAAACTTTATAATGCTGTTCTTACTCATTTTTATTATTCACTTGACCAGAAGGATAATAAAAACCTAAGAACAGCAGATTAAAAGCCCATCAAGTTCAGTATCCTGCCTGTGTCCTGTGGCCAAAGAATGGAGCGCTGAGGAAGAGCACGAAGACCAGCACATATCACTGCTTCTGCAGAGTGTACTCTCAGACTCCAACAGGTTGCAGCTCAGGGACTTTGTGAGCCAGAGACACTGTCCTGCATTTAATGCTTGTTGATCTATTTCTCTTTTGTGAATGTGTCAAAAGTCTGAACCTATGCAAACTTCGAGGATCCTGTAGCAAAGGCTCACTTATCTTAACTGTGTCTTGTAAAGAGGAATTTAAAGAAATAACATAGGTCATGTCCTACCTCAATATTTTGAAAGAAAAAGTGTGAAAAATGAGTTTTAGTCTTCTGGTAAAATTTTAAAGGGTTTAATAAAAGGACAATTAGGAGACAGGAAAGCAAAATTACATATGGCTGGGTGCTTGGCATGCAGCCAAGAAGCACACCTTAACTCAGAAAACGTTTCTTTAAATGTACCAGCATGTTGCATATTCATAGACCCTCATGCATGATTCAACCATTCCTTTTTTGGTACTCTCTTGGTATCAAACCCCCCTCCATTCCCTCTTGCAGAATAATTTAACATTTTATTACTTCTTGGTGTCCCATCCTGCAGATTAAATCTCCTTGTGACTCGTCCTGTCGCCTCTGGGGTTTGTCACCATTATCTTTGTCCAGATAGGATAATCCAAGAATGTGGGGAATTATCTTTATCATTCTCTGAGTTAACTTACACAAGTAAAAGAAGCATTCTACATATCATGCTATAGTCTAAGAAATATATATATCTCACTATAATTTCTAAGTTTTGTTAATAGCAAAAATAAAAGAAATTATATTCATACAGTGAAGTTTTTAACGGTACACATATAGCATTCATTTTAATACTTGCGAGAAGCCAATAATATAATATGTACTTATAACAAAAGGAAAGTTAGATCTCTTCTTGTGAGTGGAATGGAAGTTATTAGGCAGGTCTGGGCTGGCTGGATCAAACTATGGACATAAATAGAGATAGGGCTTGCACAGCTTAATTTTCCTTCCCCGCCTGCAGGGAACTGCTTCCAACACACAAGTATCAAGCACAATGCAATGTTAGTGATTTGCTAAGGCAAGAAAAGGGTATGCAGAGGAACAGCATTGTCCATATTTTTTTTCAGGATGTGAGATGCTGTGTTTACGCATGTTCCACTTCACCTTTACCCTACTTATAGAAGGCATCTCTTCATGATGAACAGCAAGAGCAGGTACTACTTACATGCCTAATTAGACTGTGTTAGTTTAAAGCAGTCTAGGTTTTTTCTATAGGCGGAGGAAGCCACAGGGGCAGCTTCCAAAAGACGAAACTACTCGAAGATTCTACTATGTCCAGCACAGGGCCAGTCACTGGAGACTCTGATGATAGGCAGGTTGC
>VYXC01000535.1:3173-22154 GCA_013397175.1 Platysteira castanea
GGGGTCTTTGATGGTTTATGACACCTCCTCAGCTGCCTCTCACATGAAAGTCCCATGTGTATATGGCCTTCCCATGGTGGGGGGGTTTACAACTGAGCCAGTTTGTCTAAGGGAGGATGGGTGTTAACTCCCTCTGACCAGAGGTTACGTCACACACCCAAAAACTCTCCTTCTTCCCAGCCAGAGCTGATTTTCAGGACAGCTGCTGGGTTTGGCTTTCTTTGTAGATACCTTCTTCTCCCTCAGCCTTGTTTATTTCTCCCTAGACCTGAGATAATTGGGCAATGGTCACCTTTATCTTATTTCAAGTTCCTTTAGGTGGCTTAACTCTCAGTCAAAAGTATCTGTCAGGAGGCATATTCAGGGAGGGGTGGGCTTTGGTGGTCACAGCTTCTTTATACAGTTTTGCCATAATGGGCAAAAAGTCTTTCATAACAATGTTTAAGCCATTAACCATAACATTTCAGTCTCTCACACCAAGTTTCTGAGAAAAGTTCAGGAAAGCAGATACATAATGGTATTTGCTTGTTTTTCAGGGTAATAGAACTGAATTTGTAAGGCCTTAATTACTGATCTTAGAAAAGTTAGCAAGGAAGAATTAGAGAAGTCTGTAATCTGTCTTTTCAGAAAACTTTACTTTTGCTGTTGGTTCAAAATATTAAATGGCATATTTTAGTGTTTTGATTATTAGATTAAACTCTGGAAAGTGTATTATAACCTAATCAGGTGATACCTAGACCTTAAAGAGTGAAAAAGCAAAATTTCTTAAGCATTGGATAACAACTTGATCTTTTTTTTAATAAGCAGCATGTATTTCAGGTAGTGAAGGACTGTGCTGAAAAAGAGCTATACAGACTCATTCGTAATATGTTAATATCAACATTAATACCTAAAGCTACACTTAGTAAGTGCTGAAAGATTCTAATTTGAGAATGGAGCAAGTCAAATGAGATTGATGATGATAGTGTATGTGTTAGCACTTTTGACAGTGCTTTGAGTGTACCTGCGTATAATAAGGCCAGAAGTAGTCTTTATGTGTGTTATAATAACATAGAGCTACCACAAAGATGAGAATATTTTTTAAGGTCTTAGATTTTCTGTTGTGTCCACTGATTTGGTGTATGGCTGTAAAACTGCAAATTCTTAAGTGGTATATCAGAATAAGTACAAGTTTGCTTTGTAGTACTGAAACAAAAGTATAAATTGTTGAAATCCCGTGACCACCAGCAGGCAAGCAGACTGATTTTACTCTTTTCTCCTGCTGTTGATTTACTTTGATCCCAGAAGTTTAGATTAACTAGACAAATACTGCTGTCAATTGCAGTTGTCATACTGTTGAGATATATGGTTACAGCTTGTAGTATGGATTTTTTAAATTATAAAAAGTATTACTTTATACACTAGTTAATTAATGTTTGGTATGCTCGAGTCTTCATGAGCATCAGCAGACAAATATCTTGTTTTGTGGCTGCCCTTAAAGAAGGCAGTAATCTGGAGTTTTCACTAAAATGTCTAAGTGCTACAGGCAGTACTTTCATTAAATCTAAATTTTTGGAGGACAAGTGTGTCCTCAATTTGTAGTAGATTGCTTGATTCTTATATTCTTAGTTCCCAATGGCAATAAAACTAGGATTTGGTTACTATATCAGTTTTTCTACTAGCCTTGTTTTGCAGAGGTCAACTGCCAGTGAAGGTGAAGTATTTTTATTCCTAACTTTTGCAGTTGATGGCAGAGATGAGGGTTAGAATTATCTGCCTTTGAGAGATGCAGAAGTCTGCCTATATTTTAAAGACAGAAGATTTAACTGGCTCTTTGGAAATGCATATAGTGTGTAAATGAATGTATTCAACAGTCTAAAATAGTTTAATTTTTCTTGGAAGAGCAAAATCTGGTTTAAACATATTTCAGAAATGCTTTTGGATCATCTGTTTTGAGGACCTACTGTATGCATGTTGTTCTAGTTAATATTCAGTACTGGGCTTTGTACGCAATTTAAACAAAGTTAAAGGTCTTGTTACAGAAACATCCCCTAAAGATATAAAATACAGTTTTTAAATGACTGTTGCCCATCCTTCAGTGATTTTTGTTCTGTTTAACAAATGTGTTGTGAAAGTACAAACTGCTAACAATGTTATTAGCATCAGAATGATACAAGATCACCATTACTGAAAAAGTGGAGCAGTTCTTCTGGAATCTGCAAAAATAAACTGTGCTAATTACCAAAACTGTTTAGTAGACCCAAACTTGGTCTTGCTTGTTTTACCTATCTAGCTGTGGTTTGTTTGGGGTTTTTTCTACCCTGTAAGTGCTCAGAGGTTAATAAATTTTTTGTTGGCCAATAATTAAATTTGGTCATAACCTGCACACATAGTTTGGTGTCTGATAAGTATATTGCTTCTCAGTATTACTGTGTGTATTTGGTTTGTGTGGCAAGGTTTTGGTAGTGGGGGGCCACGGGATGGCTTCTGTGAGAAGCTGCCAGAAGCTTCTGCTATGTCAGAGCCAATGCCAGCTGGCTTCAAGATGGACCTGCTGCTGGCCAATCAGCAATGGTGATAGCACCTCTGTGATAACATATTTAAGAAGGGGGGGAAAACTGCTGCACAACAGCAGCTGGAAGAGAGGAGTGAGAATGTGTGAGAGAAACAACTCTGCAGGCTCCAAGATCAGTGGAGGAGGTGCTCCAGGTGATGGAGTAGGGGCTGTGACCCTGAGGGAAGCCCATGCTGGAGCAGGTTTGCTGGTAAGACTTGTGACCCTGTGAAGGACCCATGCTGGAGCAGTCTGTTCCTGAAGGACTGCACCTCATGGAAAGATAAAGTGGAAGGGACTCACACTGAAGCAGTTTGTGAAGAACTGCAGCATGTGGGAAGGACCCACATCAGAGACATTCATGGAAGATGCCCCCCTGTGGGAGGGACCCCTAATTGGAGCAGGGGAAGAATGTGAGGAGGAAAGAACAGCAGAGACATGTAATGAACTGACTGCTACCCCCATTCCTTGTGATGGTGGGGGAATAGAAAAACTGTGAGTAAAGTTTAGCCCAGGAAGAAGGGAGGGGTGGGGGGAAGGTGTTTTAAGATTTGATTTTGTTTTCTCATTATCCCACTCAGATTTAATTGGTAATAAAACAATTTTTCCCAAGTTGAATCTGTTTTGTTTGTAATGATAACTGGTGAATGATCTCCCCTCTCCTTATATCAGCTCATGAGCCTTTCATTGTCTATTTCTCCACCTGTCCAGTTAAGGAGGGCGAGTGATAGGGGCAGCTTGGTGAGCACCTGGCATCCAGCCAAGGTCAACCCACTAAACTATGATAATGTTTTTTACCTCTCTTAGATGTTCCTGAAAATGTTACTTATCAATACAATTGAAGTATTGAATTATATATTAACATCCATATAGCCATCTTTAAAAATGCTGATATCACTTTTTGTGGGCAAGGTAAGCAGACCTACTTTAATTCTATAACCCTGTGATTGATTTTGGTGAAATGCCAGTTCTTAATGCAGTTCTTGGTTTTATTTACAGCACTGAAATGGCTCAGGAGACAAACCAGACCCCAGGGCCCATGCTGTGTAGTACAGGATGTGGATTTTATGGAAATCCTAGAACAAATGGCATGTGTTCTGTTTGCTACAAAGAACATCTTCAGCGACAGCAGAATAGTGGTAGAATCAGCCCAATGGGTAAANTCAGCCCAAGGGGTAAAGGTTTGAGATGTTTTTTTTTGTGTGTGTGTCTTGAAAACATAATGTATAGGTGATGAGATGTATTCAGGAGATCTTCTGATAGCTGCATATTAAACCTGTGAATATCAAAGGGGATAATACTTTAAATCACAATAAGAATAAAAATGCTTTTTTGTGTAATGTATTCTGGCCCACTTGGTTTTGAACCTTAAGCTGGATTTTTACTTACCCTCTGCTACAGTTGTGTTCTTATACAATCCTTTTGTTTTGGTCATTAACAATATAGTCTATATTAAGAATATGCAGTAGAATGAGGCATGATTGGAAATGGTTAATAACTGTATTAAAACCTGCTTGACTAATTTGTATTCTATACTTTGCTTATAATTAACTTCTCAAATTTCTGTTATATAGGGACAGCTAGTGGTTCAAACAGTCCTACCTCAGACTCTCCATCTGTACAGAGAGCAGATGCTAGCTTAAGCAACTGTGAAGGTACCGCTAGTAGCAGATCTGGAAAATCAAGGTAAGATTATAGAACCATTTAAGTTGGAAAAGACTTCAAAGATCATCGAGTCCAACCATTAACCTAACACTGCCCAGTCCACCACTAAACCATGTCCTTAAGTGCCACATCCACACAGCTTTTAAATATCTCCAGGGATGGGGACTCTACCACTTCCCTGGGCAGCCTCTTCNACAAAGAACATCTTCAGCGACAGCAGAATAGTGGTAGAATCAGCCCAATGGGTAAAGGTTTGAGATGTTTTTTTTTGTGTGTGTGTCTTGAAAACATAATGTATAGGTGATGAGATGTATTCAGGAGATCTTCTGATAGCTGCATATTAAACCTGTGAATATCAAAGGGGATAATACTTTAAATCACAATAAGAATAAAAATGCTTTTTTGTGTAATGTATTCTGGCCCACTTGGTTTTGAACCTTAAGCTGGATTTTTACTTACCCTCTGCTACAGTTGTGTTCTTATACAATCCTTTTGTTTTGGTCATTAACAATATAGTCTATATTAAGAATATGCAGTAGAATGAGGCATGATTGGAAATGGTTAATAACTGTATTAAAACCTGCTTGACTAATTTGTATTCTATACTTTGCTTATAATTAACTTCTCAAATTTCTGTTATATAGGGACAGCTAGTGGTTCAAACAGTCCTACCTCAGACTCTCCATCTGTACAGAGAGCAGATGCTAGCTTAAGCAACTGTGAAGGTACCGCTAGTAGCAGATCTGGAAAATCAAGGTAAGATTATAGAACCATTTAAGTTGGAAAAGACTTCAAAGATCATCGAGTCCAACCATTAACCTAACACTGCCCAGTCCACCACTAAACCATGTCCTTAAGTGCCACATCCACACAGCTTTTAAATATCTCCAGGGATGGGGACTCTACCACTTCCCTGGGCAGCCTCTTCCAATGCTTGACCCCCCTTTCAGTGAAGAAATTTTTTCTAATATCCAATCTAAACCTCCCCTGGCACAACTTGAGGCCATTTCCTCTTGTCCTAGCCCTTGTTACTTGAGAGAAGAGATCAATTCCCACCTTGCTACAGCCTCCTTTCAGGTAGTTGTAGAGAGCAATAAGGTCTCCCCTGAGCCTCCTTTTCTCCAGGCCAAACACCCCCAGCTCCCTCAGCCGCTCCTCATAAGACTTGATTTCTAGACCCTTTACCAGATGAAGGTATTATTTTGAGGTTTGAATGAACTGTGAATATATAGCAAGTTAAAGTAACGTTGCCCTATTACAGAGAGTTTCTGCAGAGGAAAAAGTGACAGTGCACTTTACAGTGCTTTATGAATCTTTATAAATTAGGACTAATTAGTGTTTGGTGTTGGACTACTACATTTACAAGGACATTTCTGGTTTATCTGGGGAAATATTTGCTACAGTTTGCCTAGTTTCTTCTAGGGAAGAGAGATAGAAATACAGGTCAGGAACGTGTATCAATAATAACTGATTGGGTAGTCTGGTGGATTTTGACAGTTTAAGCTCTTATGTACTCTAAACTAATGCAATCACCCATTTCACTGTATGTAAACAGAAATTTGCCTGTTGCCGCTTTGCCTGTAATGCAACAAATGACAGAAATGAGCATTTCAAGAGAGGAGAAAGTATCACCAAAAACAGAGATCGAGCCAGGTATGTTTGCAGAGTAACACTGGATACAACTGGCTTAACAGAAGCTGACAATTTATTTACTTTCTCTCCACTTTAGGGACAAGGATGTTGTGTGGGGCAGTACCAAATGCTTTGCATGAGTCCAGGTAGATGTTTTTTCTGTCACTCTTCCCATATTTGCCAATCCTGTAACCCTGTCATAAAGACCTCCATGATTTGCCCTTAGTGAAGCCATGTTGGTTGTCACTAATCCCCTCCTTATTTCCCATGTACCTTAGCATAGTCTCCAGGAGCTGCTCCATGATTTTGCCAGGCACTGAGGTGAGACTGACTGGCCTGTAGTTGCCTGGGTCTGCCCTATTTCTGTTTATAAAAATGGGGGTTATGTTTCCCCTTTTCCAGTCATTGGGAACTTCACTGGACTGCCATGACTTCTCAATATGATGGATAGTGCCTTAGCCACTTCATCCACTAGTTCTCTCAGGACCTGCAGATGCATCTCATCAGGTTCCATGGACTTGTGCACCTGCAGGTTCCTTAGATGCTTTCAAACCTGATCTTCTCCTACAGTGGGTGCTTATTTGTTCTCCCAGTCCCTGCCTTTGCCATCCAGGTTTTCATCCACCAGTACCCCTAAGTCCTCTTATACATGGATGATCTCAATCCCTGCATCCTCCCAGCCTGTATTGATATTGGGGGTTGTCCTGACCCAGATGCAGGACTTTGCACTTTGCCGTGTCGAACCTCAGGAGATTCACATGGGTCTACTTCTTGAGCTTGTCCTGGTCCCTCTGAATGGCATCCCCTGTGCCTGTTTTGTTGTTCCTGATGGCACTGCATTTTACAATGCCTCTTGTTAACTTATTGTTGTATTACTTAATAAAATTTTAAAATCATGTCCATGTCTGGAAACTTCTTTTTGCTCCCAAGTTCTTCAACCTTGTAGCAGGAGATCTGATCTCCTAAAATTGAAGTGAAACAAACCTCATCTGGTAACCTGAGCTGGTGGTTGGCAAGAGAAATAACCATGGTGATGAAGAGGGCTACATGCCAACAGGACTTCTCTTAAGGCAATAAAACATGTTCTGGTGATAAAAGGCTTTGCTCCATATGAATAGGGTTATTGGTACTGAGGAGGCAGGTCTGCAGGTGACAGTAACAACCATTTTCCTACCATTGTTTCAGCTTTTGTCTAGTGATTCATTCCATGGTAATCACTGAGTACTTTGCTTGATGATTAACACAGTATGATTTCTGGCATAAAATTTATTTAATGTATACTAGAGGGAGCTTTTTGTGACAAGCAGTTGTCAGGATAGTATCTGATGAATATGGGTACTAATGTCAGAAGAACTAAAACTTATATTTCATTTGAGACAGTTTGGTGAAAAAATGAGGGGTTGTTTTTACGTGTGAGCTTTAGTTAAAGGGTGTTGTCCCTGTTCTAGCTGTTACGCAAAGCTGCTTTGAGGACTTCATTATTAAAATCCATTATTAGATCTAACTCTGCTGGCATAAAAGTGGGTGGATGCCTACTTTTTGCAGATGTTATCTGTGTCGAGTAATGAAGTGAACAATTCTGATTTAGGCCAACCTGTGTAATCTCCTTGTCTTGGGACCTTTTAGTTGCCCATATCTGCATGTTACCTGCTTTTCTTTTTTGGAATATGTTTTAGTTGTGGAGGAAGGATCCTGTTTGGCAGCTCTTTTCGGAAATGGGCCTTTGCACTTTGGATTATCATCATTGCTTCCTAGTTCCCAGGTTGCTGGTTGTGGCAGTGAAAACCTGTCAGTTTCACAGAGTTCAGAGGATATTATGAGTTGGAAGGGACCCACAAGGATTTCAAGTCCAACTCTTAAGTGAATGGCCCACACAGGGATCAAACCTGTCACCTTGGTGTTACTAGCACCATGCTCTAACTGAGCTAATCTCAGAGCCAGTATATTTATGTAGAGGAGGAAGTACATTTGTAGTAACATTTTCCCTTAGATGGATTTGTTTTTAATCTTTGTTTTGTGACACAAAATTATCTAATACACTATCTCTTTGTCTTGATGGATCAGTGAACTCAAATCTGGTCACTGGTGCACCTGTACTGCTTCTTGTGAGGTTTGTCCTCCATTGGTTCAGGTGTTTCCTGCTATAAGTACATCCTATAACATGTAACTCCAATACCAGATTACAACAATTTCAAGGCATATCCATTACAATCTCTACCCTTGGTCCCTTTGTACCAGGCCATAGGGTTTAACATTGCAATGAACTCCTCCCCTTGCCCCCTGGTCTGACTTGGATTTATTCACGGACTGCAGTCCCTTAGGAGTGTGCCTGCTCCAAGTGGAGCTTTATCTACAAGCCACAGTCTCTTTAGGGTATACCTTCTGCAGCACAGACTTATCCATAGTCACAGTTGCTTTGAGGTGCACCTGTTCCAGCATGGCCTTTTTCATGGGCCACAATCCTTTCAGAGATGTACCTGCTCCAGTGTGGCCTTACNCCCCCTGGTCTGACTTGGATTTATTCACGGACTGCAGTCCCTTAGGAGTGTGCCTGCTCCAAGTGGAGCTTTATCTACAAGCCACAGTCTCTTTAGGGTATACCTTCTGCAGCACAGACTTATCCATAGTCACAGTTGCTTTGAGGTGCACCTGTTCCAGCATGGCCTTTTTCATGGGCCACAATCCTTTCAGAGATGTACCTGCTCCAGTGTGGCCTTACAGCAACAATCCCTTCAGGAGTGTACCTGCTATATTATAGACTTATCCACAGCCACAGATGCTTCAAGGTATACCTTCTCCAGTGTGGACTTCTTGAGCCACAATCCCTTTAGGTGTACCTGCTCTGGCACAGATGTAACCACGGCCACAGATGCTTCAGGGTATCTTGTTCCCATGGGGACTCATCCACAGGTCACAGTCCCTTTGACTTGAAGTTCACACAGAGTTCTAGCCTCTCCAGCACAGCAGCAATGCCCTGGCCATTTGCCAGCCCATGTGCATGCACGGTCATTGCTGTTATCAAAATGTTCCCAGGCACAGCAGAGTAAGATGATAAGCAGCGAAAGCAAAAAGCAGCCACTAATGAGCACTAGACTTTAATTTGCAGTCAGGCAAGCAAGCCTATGAGCCTGCTGATAACTAGTTAAACAGTACTAACAGCTATAAATTTGACCTAGCACATTTCAGTCAAGTCTGTTGTTATCTCAAACCCTTCAAGCCCTTTGTTGGGTGCCAAAAAGGTCTGTTGTGTTTAACCCTGGTAGGCAGCTAAGCACACACAGCTGCTCACTCCCCCAGAGAATTGGAAGGTTCCCTTTTTCCATATGCCATCGCTTACAACTAGCATTTCATTTTAAACAGACTGGTAATATAACAAATCAAAAAGGAGCTTGACCATGCTGCTTGATTTGGAAGATGTTTAGTCAGTTTCTTAATTCCTGTCAGCTAAGGTGTGTGGTATCCAACAGGCTTACACTGTGGTGTCAATGTTTTTAACCTGATTTTTTTTGGTCATAGGCTTTCAACTAGATTATCTTATACTGAACACTACTTTCCTTGGGGTTTAAAAACAAGTTCAAAAGGTTATATCTGTTCATTTTGAAAATATTAATTGTCAAGACAAAGGAATTGCTTAATTTAAAAAAAAGCAGCTGTCAAAATTACTCTGAAAAGTATTAATAGCAGTTATGATTGTCGTGCCATACCTTTACTTTTTATTAATAGCATGCTTAAGTATGGAAAAAACATTATATATCCAAGACTGGATAGTATTGTTGTCCTCAGAATTAGCAAAATAGTGTTGATGCTGAACTCTTCATACTTTCTAGAAGAATCTATAGAATATTCAAAAATAAAGTCAGTAAAGAGCTTGAGTTGTTCCCCAGGACTTACAGTTATAATACTGTATAAGAAAATACTGGTTTCCTGTATAAGACTTTTTGGGTATGAGCACTGAAAGTTCCTTATTACCTCTAAAAGTTTGTCACTACTGAATCTTGTTTACAGTCTGAAATATGAACTGCCTGGAGGCTCTCTGTTCACTTCTACATTGAATTGGGAAATGGGGCTTGGATCTGTGAGGCTTTGTGTTAGTAGTAATAGGCACATGAACATAATACAAATAAAATCTTATAAGAGCAGATATTAATAGTAAGGATATTTAAAAGTTAACTATAAGGGGTTCATGATGTTGAAAAAAATCCACTTTCAGAATGCAATGCTTACTGATCCAAAAGGTTCTCAACTAACAAATCATATTTGTGTGCATAAAGTTGGTTACAAGTGAGTCCTTTAAACCTATATTCTCAATCATTAATTATGGGGTGTATTTTATAGTTTGCTCATTATCTTTTAAAACAATAGATGTAATCAAACAATTGAGTATCCAGGAAAACTGAACGGGGACAGACTCTCTGGGTTGTATGCATTAAAGTTTGTATACAAACACATCTCCCTTGTCTTTCCTCTGCACTAATTTTAGTATTAAAAGGATTTTTAAAACAACTGATAAAAAAATTAATTTTTCAAAGAAAACTAACAGATCCACAGAAGTTCACAGAAGGACCCATTTTTATCCTGCATAGGACTTGAATAAAAAGTGAGAAACGTAACCAAAAGTGTTCATGACAAAGGCAATTGAAAAATAAGCCATTTTGACTCAAACTGCTTGATCATTAAGGTTGAATATAGTACAAGGATACTTATAGCCAATGTAAATATGTACCTTTTTCTTCAAATTACTGAAAAAAANGAAGTTCACACAGAGTTCTAGCCTCTCCAGCACAGCAGCAATGCCCTGGCCATTTGCCAGCCCATGTGCATGCACGGTCATTGCTGTTATCAAAATGTTCCCAGGCACAGCAGAGTAAGATGATAAGCAGCGAAAGCAAAAAGCAGCCACTAATGAGCACTAGACTTTAATTTGCAGTCAGGCAAGCAAGCCTATGAGCCTGCTGATAACTAGTTAAACAGTACTAACAGCTATAAATTTGACCTAGCACATTTCAGTCAAGTCTGTTGTTATCTCAAACCCTTCAAGCCCTTTGTTGGGTGCCAAAAAGGTCTGTTGTGTTTAACCCTGGTAGGCAGCTAAGCACACACAGCTGCTCACTCCCCCAGAGAATTGGAAGGTTCCCTTTTTCCATATGCCATCGCTTACAACTAGCATTTCATTTTAAACAGACTGGTAATATAACAAATCAAAAAGGAGCTTGACCATGCTGCTTGATTTGGAAGATGTTTAGTCAGTTTCTTAATTCCTGTCAGCTAAGGTGTGTGGTATCCAACAGGCTTACACTGTGGTGTCAATGTTTTTAACCTGATTTTTTTTGGTCATAGGCTTTCAACTAGATTATCTTATACTGAACACTACTTTCCTTGGGGTTTAAAAACAAGTTCAAAAGGTTATATCTGTTCATTTTGAAAATATTAATTGTCAAGACAAAGGAATTGCTTAATTTAAAAAAAAGCAGCTGTCAAAATTACTCTGAAAAGTATTAATAGCAGTTATGATTGTCGTGCCATACCTTTACTTTTTATTAATAGCATGCTTAAGTATGGAAAAAACATTATATATCCAAGACTGGATAGTATTGTTGTCCTCAGAATTAGCAAAATAGTGTTGATGCTGAACTCTTCATACTTTCTAGAAGAATCTATAGAATATTCAAAAATAAAGTCAGTAAAGAGCTTGAGTTGTTCCCCAGGACTTACAGTTATAATACTGTATAAGAAAATACTGGTTTCCTGTATAAGACTTTTTGGGTATGAGCACTGAAAGTTCCTTATTACCTCTAAAAGTTTGTCACTACTGAATCTTGTTTACAGTCTGAAATATGAACTGCCTGGAGGCTCTCTGTTCACTTCTACATTGAATTGGGAAATGGGGCTTGGATCTGTGAGGCTTTGTGTTAGTAGTAATAGGCACATGAACATAATACAAATAAAATCTTATAAGAGCAGATATTAATAGTAAGGATATTTAAAAGTTAACTATAAGGGGTTCATGATGTTGAAAAAAATCCACTTTCAGAATGCAATGCTTACTGATCCAAAAGGTTCTCAACTAACAAATCATATTTGTGTGCATAAAGTTGGTTACAAGTGAGTCCTTTAAACCTATATTCTCAATCATTAATTATGGGGTGTATTTTATAGTTTGCTCATTATCTTTTAAAACAATAGATGTAATCAAACAATTGAGTATCCAGGAAAACTGAACGGGGACAGACTCTCTGGGTTGTATGCATTAAAGTTTGTATACAAACACATCTCCCTTGTCTTTCCTCTGCACTAATTTTAGTATTAAAAGGATTTTTAAAACAACTGATAAAAAAATTAATTTTTCAAAGAAAACTAACAGATCCACAGAAGTTCACAGAAGGACCCATTTTTATCCTGCATAGGACTTGAATAAAAAGTGAGAAACGTAACCAAAAGTGTTCATGACAAAGGCAATTGAAAAATAAGCCATTTTGACTCAAACTGCTTGATCATTAAGGTTGAATATAGTACAAGGATACTTATAGCCAATGTAAATATGTACCTTTTTCTTCAAATTACTGAAAAAAAGGTGTCTGAAACAAGGGCTCTTTTGAGCTGTGTGGCTTGTAGTAGTATGCTTGCTGTATCACAAAATCAGTGGTTTGAAGCTCAAGAATATTAGGTGTTGTACTGTTTGAGGTTTTAGATCATCTGTTAGTATAGTGACAGAGTAACTTGGTACTATGACAAAAAAGCATTACTGTAAATGTCATTTGTTTCTAAAATATGTTCCTATTGACTATTTTCCACAAGTATCCCCTCTGTTCAACAACTTTGACAGTGTTGTTATTGTTTTAGATTAATTTAAACTGGATCATATTACTTTTAATATTGTGTGTACAGGACCTATATGGGTGAATACAGGTGATAACACTAGGTATCCTGTATTTTCTAGATGACGGAACAGTGGGGAAAACTTGATAATTTTCTGTAGAGATAAAAGGGAAGTTAATAGAATACCTATTCTACTTACCACTCCAGACAATAAACTTCAGGGTCTTAGTAGAGGGGAATTTACTGTTACTAAATACAAACATGCTAGTGAAGTCAAGAAAAGGAAGAAAATAACCTTTATTTCTTTTGCTTGCTTTAACAGTTGTTACTCAGCCAAGCCCATCAGTTTCTCAGCCTGGTACTTCAGAGAGTGAAGAGAGAGGTGCTGAACTGCCAAAACCAAAGAAGAACAGATGTTTCACATGCAGAAAGAAGGTTGGCCTTACGGGTATGATAGTACTTTGTCAATATTGAATAGATTTATATGATTAGTTGCCTCTTACTAGATTAAATTTGTTGAAATCTGTAGGCATTAAATTTTTGCTTGCTGTTACAAAATCCTTAATGTTAGATCCCTTAATAGAGCTGATATTTGAAAATATTCATTCCACTTAATCTGTTTGATACAGATGATGCACATACCCCCTTTGTACTGGCTAAGCCCTTAATTTATAGCTTTCTTAAATCTGAAGCTTCCGAGTGATTTTGCTTTTCCTTTTCTTTATACAGGGTTTGATTGCCGATGTGGAAACTTATTTTGTGGACTTCACCGTTATTCTGACAAGCATAACTGTCCATATGATTACAAAGCAGAAGCTGCAGCAAAAATCAGGAAAGAGAATCCAGTTGTGGTGGCTGAAAAAATCCAGAGAATATAAACTAGTCTATTTGTGAAAAGACTGACTTTTATTTGTTTTATTTTAATATGCCCTATGAAAGCATTAAAGAGCAGATGCATGGCCATTTTCCTTTGTTCTCCAAAGTTTTAATTTTAGCCTTGTCTGTCTTAATGTTTTTTCACAATGTTTGGGTGTTTGTTACAGGCAGAATTGGATAGATACAGTCCTTGAAAATGTATATGCTCTCCTCAGAATATGATTGGATGGCTAGAACCTGCACAGGAATACACATGCACAGAAGACAGACTCTAGTTCACATGTGCTAAATAGATGTTTGCTTCATGTTTGCAGCAGATCTGCCTTTTGAGATGTTCAAGGTGTTTATGACTAGCCAAAGACTGTGCTTATTTGGGAGAAGGATATGTCAGAAAGGCTGATGGTCTACTTCTATCCATTTAAAATCTTTTCGTTTCCATGCTCCATTGTATTCCAGCAGAATATAAGACATGTAAANTCTGACAAGCATAACTGTCCATATGATTACAAAGCAGAAGCTGCAGCAAAAATCAGGAAAGAGAATCCAGTTGTGGTGGCTGAAAAAATCCAGAGAATATAAACTAGTCTATTTGTGAAAAGACTGACTTTTATTTGTTTTATTTTAATATGCCCTATGAAAGCATTAAAGAGCAGATGCATGGCCATTTTCCTTTGTTCTCCAAAGTTTTAATTTTAGCCTTGTCTGTCTTAATGTTTTTTCACAATGTTTGGGTGTTTGTTACAGGCAGAATTGGATAGATACAGTCCTTGAAAATGTATATGCTCTCCTCAGAATATGATTGGATGGCTAGAACCTGCACAGGAATACACATGCACAGAAGACAGACTCTAGTTCACATGTGCTAAATAGATGTTTGCTTCATGTTTGCAGCAGATCTGCCTTTTGAGATGTTCAAGGTGTTTATGACTAGCCAAAGACTGTGCTTATTTGGGAGAAGGATATGTCAGAAAGGCTGATGGTCTACTTCTATCCATTTAAAATCTTTTCGTTTCCATGCTCCATTGTATTCCAGCAGAATATAAGACATGTAAAGGGCTCTACCATCCAGTAAGATGAGGGTTGGTGCCATATTTAATAAAAAGTCATTTAGCAATTGCAATGAGAAAAATGGAAAAAAAATCAGATATGTATGAGAAGAAAACTATTTTAGAACAGATAACATTAACTTTAGAATAATTAAAATTATAATAATTTCCCAAAGGAAATGTCCTGTTAGGAGCTTATGAACTGGCCTACAACAGAGTTGTCTGCTTTTCCTTGCATAGCTAAAGATGTTGTGTAGCACAATATTGTGCTAAGATTGACTTAGAAAACAAAAGCTATGGGTGGGATTTTTAGACGTACCACAGCAACTATCAAGTGACACATGCATCTGTATAAGTTGCAGAAGTATTTCAGCAGTTTATTATTCATGTGTTTCTTAAATTCAGCACATTCTGGGTTCAAAAGACTATTAGGAGCTTTTTCCAATTAAAAAAAAAAGTTTTAAATGTAACAATTGTTGTGTATGGGAATCATACCCAACATGACTCCTGTAACTTAAGTGGGAGATGGAACCACTCTTGGAAGGCTGTTTTATCATTTTAATTGTATTTGGGTGTAGGACTGTAGTGTTCTTGGGTGTATTGCATGGGCTCTGTTATCTACAGCTTTGTATAATAACTAGAAAGGACAGTATAGTTCACTGATGCTTGTCTGGTAATATAATTTCTGTGTTAAAATGGAAGGGGGTTTTGTGATGTATGAAACTTGTGATGGTTTTTTATATAATCAGGTATAGTGTAGACTAGTGTTGTAATGCCTCTTCTCATCTGTATGTAGACAAGATGCTACTTATGATTTTTATTGCAGTGTTCAATCTTAGTTTTTTAGTTCACTATTAAAAACATAAAGCTTTTGCTTTAAATTTGTTCTTTCAATTTAGTTATCAGATATGCAAGCACGTACAGATAGTTCATACTTAGGTATTGCACATAATCACATAATCCAGCATCTATGCTCTGCTGTATTATGTAAATAATAAAAATCATGTACAGAAGGAAATACTTTTTGTGGTAGTTCATTGGTTTTAGTTATTGCTGTAACTTAAAAGTGGCCCTGTGGAGGTTTGGATGCAAAACTAGTACTATAGATTTTTTTTTTTCTTAAAACATTCTAACCTCCTTATTTCTTATTTTGACATACTGACTTCTTTAAGATTACTTGTTTAGGTCAGAAAAGCATGAACAGCTGGAATAAAGGTAATTACTTGATGACCATATAAAGATGTCAGCAAACAACAATGTGCTTAAAAGGGAATGAAGGAAATATTAGTAGTAAACTTCAAAAGTTTCTGTTCTGTTGTGGGGTTTGGGTTGTTTTTTTCTCCTTTTGGTTACAGAAGTTATTTCTGGTGGATCTGTTCTTATACAGCCGGTATAACGACTACATTGTTTTGTTAAAATCTTCATCAGAAGGCCTGGGCAGAGTTGTCAGGGTCTGTATCCAAATATGAATGTCATGTATGCCATACGTACCTTTCCCAAGGAGAAACAAAAGTACAGAGCACACAGCACATGTTGACTTGAAAGAAGCTATCTTTGCTGGTGAATACTACATAATAATTACTGCTCCCACTATATATGCTTCTAATAAGGGAACAAGGGCGTGTTCTGGGCCTTCATCTGCCAGGATGGATTTTATTTTTTTTAATTGTGGAACTGTTTTAAAGCATCAAAGTTATATTTTTTTCTGCCTTTTTGTATTAAAATCAACTCAACTGCATCATAAAAAGCTTGTTCAGTTTGGGGATGGGTTTTTTTGTTTGGTTGTTTTGTGAATGCACCTTGGAACCAGGTATTTGGCGAGAATGTGTCCAGATTTGTGATATTGTCAGGGTGAGAGTATTTTAGGAAGGATAACCATACTGATACTAGTACATAGTGATTCTGATGGTCCCTCTTGCATTCATTTCCTTTTTTAATTTGCACAAAGGCTTGTTTAATTTAACTCAGTAGATCTGAGGAGGAAAGTATGGAATGAGAAATCTCTCATTGTTCTATAAAATTATTAACTGTATCATGTGTAAATTGTTGACAGGTGGGATAGGAGCCTGTGTTCAAAACTAAGCTTTAGTCTGTTAATAATTCATATAGGGTCTATAATCATTCAGGAGCACTAATTCCATTGAGGCTCATTGAACTTTCAAAGAGGGGGAAGGCTGGTAAGTAAGAGTGGGTACTGAAAAGTCTGATAAATGGATCTTTAAATTTTAGTGCAAATAGTGTGGTACATATCCCTTGGCAAAAAGAATATGAGTATAGGTGCAGAACACTTTGGATTTTAGTTGTTTGGTCCTTAAATCTAAAGTGATAAATGGTTATGACAAGGTTACCCACCTAGTTGATCAAGGGAAGCCAGCTGATAAGAGAAATTATACATTACCACATCCTATGACAAAACAACCTTGGAAAGCCCTGGGAAATGCAGACTGAGCTCTGGAGGCATAGATAAGATAAAAGCAACCTTGCTAATTGCTAGAAACAAACTGTGCATGTTCAAAACCAGGGGTCAACCAGAAGACACCACAATTAGGGAGACAAAAATCACCAAAGACCCTGAAAGAGACCCCCGAGGACCAAATAAGGACTTCTGATAGGGATGGGACTGATGCCATGATGATTTTTTGCTTTTTCATATACCCCTCTTATATACCCTTTCATATACCCCTTTATACAGCTTTTATCTATCCCTAGTGCTTTTAGCCCACATACTTGTAATTCCCTAAGTCTGATAACTAGCTTAGACCCAGTTCTGTTAAGGCAAGAGACTAAACATCTTGGAAGCCCCGACACCAAGGTCCTCTCCAGAANTGCAAACTAATATCTCTGAAATTCAGCCAGCCTGTTCCCCTCTCCTAAAGGCATCCTTCGCAGGCTGGACAAAATGGCTGCAGAAGCAAATGCCCTTCAAGGGCCAAATGTGAAGAGATCTGACTGAAGTATTAAGAACAGGTCTGAGGGTCCTAAATGAGATCGACTCAGAAATATTAATGAATAAGCTAGCCACTGCAACCAGTGATTTGACAAAACTAAAACAACTCTTACAATCTTCTCTATTGCCATTAAGAACTAGTCAGTGGCAAGTTTCCAAGGTATTACCAAAATGGGAAAAAGCTGAAGAAGATGATCATAGGTTAATAATAAATGTCCTTGGTATGGTCCAAGACAATGTGTCTAGCTTTTAGCTAAGTACAGGCACAGCTATGAATGCAGTCAGTAGCTGCTTTAGTTATAAGGGAAGGAAACAAAGGTGTTTTCCCTATTGAAATTCAAAAGACTGTTTAGGATAATGCCACTGACTTGGAAAAAAGCTTCAATCTTGGTGGACCTTAGTAAATTTTACCTATGACCCTATTACTAACATAGCCACGGCTTTTGTGCTTACCATACGTAATGCCACAACTTACATTATCCACCCCATAATTGCATTAGGATTAAACCATAAAAAATAGTGCTTTACCCTTCTAAACATAAAGTATGGGCCCGAATGGTAAATGGAAAATGGCAAACTGTGAATTTAAAAATCTTATATTACACAGGAACAACAAGGATTTATCTGTGAAAGCAATACAATTGATGCCAAAGACATATGCCTTGATGCTGAGCAAGGCATTTGCCATTTTAAAATCCATCCAGATACTACTCAGAAAACTGTACTTGTATATAATGGTCAGAGCTGTGTATGTTTGAGAACCACATGTGTTTTCGTAAAGTAAATAATAACAAAGTATTTGTGAAGAATTATTTTAATTTTTGTGTTTGTAATTTTACTAAAATTATTGGGTGTGACTTCTCGTATTCAGCACCAGTTGTGTCCCATCAGTCGGTAAGATCAAATTATACCCTGTACCACAAATTGTTACCCACACCTATCGAAATGAACCTTACACTAGTAAGGCAATTAGTATTACATCAAGACTTAATTGAAATATTAAAAGAAATCCAAAAAATGAAAAAAGGACCTTAATTACTGTTCATCATGACGTGCAAGAAATTAATAAAGTCTTGGAAAGAGTAAAACAAGATGCAACCCATAACTGGTGAGATGTGCTTTTAGATGGTCACCTACTGCAACTGGTATTCTAAATACGTTATGTCACCCCATAATTGTTTTGTTAATTTTGGTAAGTGTTAATCTCATGTTATCTATGTCTGTTTAAAATTATAAGATATTAAAAAGATTATCCTTTTTGACCACTTTGTCAAATCCACATGGTCAAACTCTAAGAAATGTTTATCGTACAAGTTTGTGTCTCGGTTTAAAAGACAGGTGTCTACCAAAGGAAGGCAGGAGCCCCCCTTGGAATGGGAAATGCAACCCCCTTCCTGCCAAATTATTATAAATTTGAAATTGAGGGGCTTTCAGGCACAGATATGAGAAATAGGAATAACAGTTCT